>JAJOOR010007743.1:0-49460 GCA_036250505.1 Solanum acaule | reverse complement strand
TATTCCCCCCCCCCCCCCCTTCTTTCTATCTTTTATTTATATCCAATATTTGAACCTCCTGATTCATCGTATGTATTGGGAATAATAATTCAAAGATGGAGTAGGAATCCTAAATTGATTAGGATTTGTTATTTATGATATTTACTTATATATGTTTAATTAGGATTTGTTAGTTAGAGTGGTTCCTAATCCTAGTTTAATTTGGTTTTTACTTTTATAAATAAGGATGTTACTAGTTATTGTCAAGATACAAAAAATACTGATTGTTCAAAAGATACAAGAGTTTATAAATAAAATATTTTCCTTCAAATTGGTATTAGAGTTTCTACGATCCTGGTAGAAGATCCTAGAGTTTCTGCTACTGGCGAGCGGTTATGACACATATATGCCGCCCATCTAGCCAATAATCATGTTGACAAAGGCTAGACGGATGATATATGCATGAAAAACATGCCAAGAACAAAGACTTACAAAAATATTGCAGATTTAAAGAAGTGCAACCAAACACAAGAAAAAAAACTCTTTTCTAAATTAAAAGCTAGAGAAAGTAAAAAAAATAAAGAAAAGAAAGAGTCGATGGGAAGGGCATCAACTAGCTAGAGTTGGAGAGAGAGTACCTCAACACCCAAAAAAAAGGAGTTGTGGAAAGGACATCAACGGGAGTTAGAGAGAGAGTGCTCCAACACAAAAAAAAAACACAAAATGAAAAGGAGTTGATGGGAAGGGCCTCAACGAGAGTTGGAGAGAGAGTACTCCAACACAAAAAAAACAATCAAAAAGGAAAAGGTGTTGGTGGGAAGGGCATCAACCTTGGAAGTTGGACAGAAGTGCTCCAATACAACCAAGATTAAAAAAAAATCGTGAGTTTGAGAGAAAGTACTCCAACACTTGGAAGTTGAAGAGATGTGATCCAACACAACGAAGAAGAAAACTATCGTTAGTTGGAGAGAAAGTTCTCCAACACTTGAAAGTTGGAGCGAAAGTGCTTCGACACAACCAAGAAAAATATATAAATGAGAATTGAAGAGAACTACTCCAACAATTGAAGATTGAAGAGAAATTCTCCATTACAACAACAATGATAAGAAAGAAATTGAAAATTGAAGAAATTTTATTTTCAATACAACAAAAATGACAAGAAGAAAGAGGCAAGAGTATACAACTTTGAATTACGGGGGAATGTTGGAAATAATAATTCAAAGTTGGAGTAGGATTCCCAAATTGATTACGATTTGTTATTTATGGTATATACTTGTTTATATTTAATTACGATTTGTTAGTTAAAGTGGTTCCTAGTCCTAGTTTAATTTTGTTTTTACTTTTATAAATAGGAATGTTACTAGTTATTATACACAGAAATATTAAAAAGATACAAGAGGTTATAAATAAAATACTTTTCCTTATGTATGTAACCTCTTTGTCCCATTTTTTAATCTTACAACAGTTCCTTTATAGCCTCTTCAACTATTTGATACCATTTGTATGCGTGCATGAGACCTAAACTACAATAGTGCTAGATACAGTGATGTAGATCAATACATTCTTGCCTCATTTTAATTAGTAACTCTTCTGTCACTCTGTGATCTTCTCAACTTTTCCAATCACTGGATTTCCGACAACATATTTCCACCTATGACGCTCCTAGTGGTAACCCTGGATAAGTCATTGAGGCCCTCCTATGATGCTCCTTGTGGTAACCCTGAATAATTCATCGAGGTGTCTTAAATTTTTGCAATTAAGCACTTCTACTAATTGAAATTGTTCACCTCCACATTCGGGATGATCTTACACTTCTATAATTAAGTTCATCCTTTGTCTTTAGACTGCTTTGATCCTTAGAATGTCATGATTAAAATACATCCACGACATAAAATGTAACACCTCAGAAATCCAACTAAGTCTAAAGAAGGGGGGAAATGGTCGTGAATGAGATCACGACCCGTCACCATCATAGTGGTTCACACCCAACAATAATGTGGAGGACCAATGACCCCTACACAGGTCATGGAACTACACATGGGCCATTAGGTTGGCTATGAGAACAAACAAAAACCACCCAAGGCCCTATGAGGAACCATAGACCAGTAGACGGTCCGTCGAACTCCACACGGGCCGTTAAGTGGCCCATGAAAAATGACCCAGTACAACCCCAACTTCTGTGAGGAACCACTGTTGCCAATACGGCCCGTGGTGCTTCACACGGTCCATGAATGGGCTCATGAAAGAAGTCCGCCAGCTTTTAAGTCAGGGTTGTTTTGGTCTTTTTCTTTATGAGTTAGGCACTTAAACTACGTCATTTGATACCTAAACTATGTTATTTTACTTTGACTAAGTCTAATAATCTAGTCAGAAACAACCTAGAACCCTTATTCTCCTAAAATCATCCAACTTGGGAAAAAAAGAAGAGAAAGAGGCGCCAATTTCTCCCAAGAACGAAAAAAGGTGTTCTTCGAAGTTCAGCCCCAAAATCCAAAGGATTTCTCTATAGTTTTCGTCACCAGGTATGTGGGATTGCACTAGTGGGTCCTTCCACACATTAGGTCCCTAGAATTTAGTCAGTTCTTCGGTTTCTCATAAATTATTTAGACCTAGGGTTTCCATATTTTGATTTAAGTTGTTATAGTTCTGATGATCTAAATAACATGATTTTTGGTGATTTAGTGTAATTTTCATGTATAGAATTCAGAACCCTAGCTTTTATAAACTATCAACTCATGAATTATTCTTTTTAGGCAGATTAGTCAGGAAATCATGCTTCAGAACTCGAATGCCATATATTTCAGTATATTGATGTTGCATTTTATGATAACATGTTATTATTTTAAGCGATTCAGTATCTCAGTTGCATTTTAGCTATATACATATTCAGTTTTGAGTACACTTAGCACCGAGTTGGACTAGGGTTCAGTGTACCCTCCCAGAACTACGTGCCCACGTAGGTTTAGAAGTCCCCTCTGTTGGGCATCAATTTTAGTGATCACGCCAAAGTCATCCATCTATAGCTCTGGAAAGGTATATTGGGTCCTCTCTATGGATGAATGCATCAGACTCCACATTTAGCTTACGTGGTGTATGGCGGTTAATAGTACCTCCAATAGTCACTCTCATTGGATTGACCATGTTATTAGCATTTACATCAGTATTCGGTTCAACATGTTATCTTCGTGATTAATACTTGGTCCTTGCATCTAGCCTAGTTTTATGTTATACTTTAGTACAACCTATTGCCATTCTCACTCTATATTGCCAATATTATATTGTTTTGTTTATATCAAACAGCTTAGCATATCTATATCCTACATGTTTAGTACATTCATATTATTAACACATACTTTTGTGCTACATCATTTTATGATGTACGTTTCAGGCGTCAACATCCAGATCACACTTAGTTCTAATCTAGCCAGAGTTCAACAACTTCAGTGGTGAGTCCTTGTACTTCGAGGATAATAGCTATGCTCTACTTTTCAGTCTTTACTTTCAATCTTCAGTCCTGTTAGAGTTAGTTGGGGGCATGTCCCAGCAACTCAACCAGTTAGAGGATTTTCAGACATAGTAGTAGATTCAACTTAAGTTGTTAAGTGTTGTTTTAGTCATCACTAGATTTTCATTATATTTTATATATTCTGACTACTTGGGTTTCCCCCCTTTAAGATGTCCACTATTTTTAGCTTTCGCATAGTATATGATTTAATTAGATACCAGACTCAAGGTTAGCTTTGGGTCACTCGTGGTCCTTGGTCCCATGTTACATTTAGGGGGTAGCCTCGGGGCGTGACAAACTTGGTGTCAGAGCATCATGTTCAAAATTCCTAGGGTGTCTGAAAGTCGTACAAAGTAGAGTCTCTTTCATGAGTGTAAAGTGTGCCATACCTATAAGAGGGAGGCTACTAGGTGTTCTAATAAAATCTTCGCTTCTTTTGCTATTCTTATTGTGCGTGATGGGTGAGTCAACTTCTTCTTTACAATCTATCGTTATGTGTTTCAGATCACGCTCCTCGTAGAGCTAATACCTGGAATGGTAACACACCTCCTTCAGTTCCAAACCATGAGGTAACAAAAGCAAAGTTCTGTAATGCGTTCGAGCTTTTGGCTTAGACCATAGCCAACCAGAACAATCAGCCCCCGTTCCTACAAATAGCACTGGTGGATCAAGTGTAGATAGGATTTGATACTTTGTTTGTATGAATCCGCTAGAGTTCTAGGGTCGAAGGTTGGTAAGGACCCACAGAACTTCATTGATGAGGTTAAGAAGATTCTCGGAGTAATGCAAGTGACTGGTGCTGAGAGTGTTGAACTAGCATCCTAAGAACTCAATGATGTGGCTCATATCTGGTTCATGCAGTGGAATGAAAATATGGGTGAGAATGCAACTCCTGTGATGTGGGACTCTTTTACATTTGCTTTTTTGGACATGTTCTTCCCGAGAGAATTAAGAGAGGCTAAGGCCCAGGAATTCATGAATTGGAAGCAGCATTCAATGTCGGTCCAAGAATACGGGCTGAAGTTCACCCAACTCTATAGGTATGCTCCACATATGGCTACTGATTCAGAGCACAAATGAGCAAGTTCTATTTTGGAGTATCCATTTTGGTAAAGATCGAGTGCAGGAATGTTATGATGTTAAGGGATATAGATATCTCCAGATTAATGACTCATGATCGGTGGGTTAAGGGAAATAAGCTTAGGTTAATGGCTAGGGACAATAAAAAGGCTAGAATAGGAAATTATTAATACACTAAGCAGAGATTGGGCAGTGGAAATTGTTCACAATTTCAGCAGAGGTCTACAACCCAAACACTTTCATCAGCTAGCACTCCGTTCCCTAGGTTTCGACAGGATCTAAAAGCTAGGGCATCAGACTATACTTCTCAGGGGAGTGCTTCAGGTAACCAAACTTTTCCAACTTTTCTAAAGTGTAGTAAGAACCATCCTGGTGAGTGTCTTGTTAGAAGAGAGGGGTGCTTTAGATGTGGTAAGTCTGGTCATAGATTGAAGGATTTCCCTTTTGGCAGGGAAGGATAGGGAGGTAACATGACTCATTCTACAACTTCAGCAGCGTCAGTAGGTTGCCCCATTCAGCAAGGTGCCTCGTCTGGTACTGGTGGTGGTCAGTGCCAAAATAGGTTGTGTACTCTTTAGACTCGCGAAGACTAGGAAGATTTTCGTGATGTGGTCATTAGTACATTACAAGTCTTCCATTTAGATGTTTATGCATTGTTAGATCTAGGGGCAATACTTTCTTTTGAAACTCCCTATATAGAAGTAAACCTCGGTGTCAGTCCAGAAAATCTCTCAAAATCCTTCTCAGTCTCTACTCTAGTTGGTGACTCAGTTATAGCTAGACGCGTATATAGAAATTGCCCTACCGCAGTTTCCCAAAAAGTCAACTCAGCAGACCTTATAGAGTTAGAAATGGTAGATTTCGATGTCAGTTTAGACATTGATTAGTTACATTCCCTCTATGCCTCAGTCGATTGTAGATTTAGGTTTGTTCAGTTTCAGTTTCCAAGTATGATAGTCTTAGAGTTGAAGGACAGTAACTTAGTGCCTATAGGTAGATTATCTCTTACCTTAAGGCCAGGAAATTGATTTCCAAAGGTATATCTATAACCTTGTTTGGGTTAAGGATTCAAACTCTGAAACCCCAACTCTTGAGTCAGTCCAAGGGGTGAATGAGTTTCTAAAAGTGTTTCCAGAAGATATTCCCGGAGTTCCTCCCGAAAGGAAAATCGACTTTGGAATAGATCTCCTTTGAGATACCCATCCTATTACTATTCTTCCTTACAAAATGGCTCCAACTGAGCTTAAGGAATTGAAAGAACAGTTGAAAGACCTTCTAGATAAGGGTTTCATTAGACCCAACATCTCTCTATGGGGTGCTCCAGTGTTTTTCGTGTGAAAGAAAGCCGATTCTCTAAAGATGTGCCTTCACTATCGTAAGTTGAACAAAGTCACAATCAATAATAAGTATCCAACCCCCAGGATTGATGACTTGTTCGACCAACTTCAGGGTGCTAGTTGCTTTTGTAAGATAGACCTTAGATACGGCTAACATCAATACAGAGTCAGAGATAGTATCATCCTAAAGACTGCCTTCAAGACTCGGTATGGTCACTATGAATTTGTAGTTATGCCTTTTGGACTAACGAATGCTCCTGCAACTTTCATGGACTTAATGAAGAGGGTGTACAAATAGTATTTGGACTTGTTCTCTATCATTTTTATTGATGATATCCTCATTTATTCTTGGAGTGAGGAAGAGCATGTGACTTATCTGAGAGTTGTTCTCCAAACCCTCAAATATCGCCAATTATTCGCTAAGTTCAACAAATTTGAATTTTTGTTACAGTCTGTTGCTTTCCTTATTCGTGTGGTATCAAGCGAAGGGATCTGAGTGGATTCTAAAAAAATTAAAGTAGTGAAGCACTGGCCCAAACCCACCTCTCCGACTAATATAAAAAGTTTCTTGGGTTTGGCCGGTTACTACCAGAGGTTTGTGGAAGGATTTTCATCCATAGCTTCCCCATACCAAGTTGACTTAGAAGAAGGTTAAGTTTCAGTAGTGAGACGAGTTCGAGAAAAGCTTCTCAGAACTGAAGACCAGGTTGACTACAACTCCTTTCTTGACTCTACTAGATAGGTCGGACGGTTTTGTGGTTTATTGTGATGCATCCAAGGTCAACCTAGGTTGTGTGTTGATGCAGCAAGGTAAGGTCATAAATTATGCTTCTAGACAACTTCAGGTTTATAATAAGAACTACCCAATGCATGACCTCGAGCTTGGAGCCGTAGTGTTTGCCCTAAAGATTTGGAGATACTATTTGTACGATGTTCATGTTGATATGTTCACATATCATAAGAGCCTCCAGTATGTATTCACCCAGAAAGAGTTGAATCTTTGTTAGAGGAGATGGCTTGAATTCCTCAAAGACTACGACATGAATGTGCTCTATTATCCGGGTATGGCCAATGTAGTGGTTGATGCCCTGTAGTGGTTGACGCCCTCAGTAGACTATCTATAGGTAGTATAGCACATGTTGAGGAAGAGAAGAAAGAATTAGTCAAAGATGTTCACGGGCTTGCTCGCTTAGGAGTTTGCCTTATGGACACGTCAGATGGTAGTGTTATAGTTCATAATGGGTCAGAATCTTCATTGGTAGTAGAGGTTAAGGAAAACAGGATAGAGATCCTATATTACATTAGTTGAAAGGTGTAGTTCATTAGCAAAGAGTTGAGGTTTTCTCCCAAAGGGGATATGGTGTACTTCGTTACTAGGGTCGGTTATGTGTTCCTAATGTAGGTGAGTTGGGAAGAAAATCCTTATAGAAGGCCAAAATTCCAAGTATTCTATTCATCTAGGTGCCACTAAGATGTACCGTGATCTATGGGAAATCTTTTGGTTGAACGGCATGAAGAGAGATATCACAATTTTTTTGGCTAAGTGTCCTAACTGTCAACAGGTTAAAGTAGAACATTAGAAACTTGGAGATGCGACTCAAAAGATTAGCATTCCAACATGGAAGTGGGAAGTGATAAATATGGACTTCATTAAGGGTTTACCTCATACTCGTAGACAACATGACTCTATGTGACTGATAGTGGACAATCACTAAGTCAGCCCACTTCTTGGCTATCAAGACTACACATTCAGCGGAGGATTACACTAGACTTTACATTAGCGAGATAGTTAGGTTTCATGGGGTTCCATTGTCTATCATCTCAGATAGGGGTCCTCAGTTTACATCTCATTTTTGGAAGTCATTTGAGAAAGATCTTGGTACTCAGGTAAATCTTAGTACATAATTTCATTTGCGAACGAATGGTCAAGCAGAATGTACCATTCAGACCTTAAAGTACATTTTGAGGGTTTGCGTGATCAATTTCAAGGGTAATTGGAATGATCACCTACCTTTCATAGAGTGTTCTTATAATAACAACATCCATTCTAGTATTCAGATGGCCCCTTATGAGGCAATGTATGGGCATAGATGCAGGTCTCCAATATGTTGGTTCGAAGTAGGTTAAGTAGCATTGATTAGGCCAGATTCAGTTCATGAGGCTATGGAGAAAGTTCATCTCATCAGAGATAGACTAAAGACATCTCAGAGTCATCAAAAGTCCTATGCAAATGTGAGGAGAAGGTACTTAGAGTTTGAAATCGATGATTGGCTTATGAGTTAGAGTTGCCAACATAACTAGCAGCGATTCATCCAGTCTTTCACATTTCCTTGTTAAAGAAGTATTTGGGGGATCCGACATCGATAGTACCCTTAGAGATTATGGTTGTAAAGGATAGCCTCACCTATGAGGAGGTTATAGTTGAAATTCTCGACCATCACGTTCGTAGGTCAAGAAATAATGAAGTCGCTTCAGTAAAGGTTTTGTGGAGAAGTCAGTCCATAGAGGGAGATACTTCCAAAGTAGAAGCTGCCATGCTGACCAAGTATCCTTACCTATTTCTTCCAATTCAGTTTGAGCTTGAGGTAATAGTTCATCTCCAGTCTCTCAGTTTACTCTTGTGTAATTTAGTATTAGTATCATTTCCCCACAGTTATTCTTGCATTTCAGTATATTTGCATATTCATGCAACTAAGTTCAGTTAGATATCAACTTCTAGTACTCAGTTGGTAGGGATTTCAGCTCTTTCCTCTAAACTCAGCTTGTTTAGTCTTCATTCGAGAACGAATGATCCCAAGGGGGAGATATTGTAACACCTCAGAAATCCTACTAAGACTGAACAATGGGGAAAATGGTGGAAAAAGGAAGGTTTCATGGGCCGTGAATAGGACCACACTCCATCACCCTTAACGTGGTTCACACCTAATAAGAATTTTGGCCGTGAGAACAAACCAGAACTACCTAAGACCCTGTGAGGAACCACAGACGACTAGACGGTCTGCGGAACCCTACACGAGCCGTTAAGTGGCCCGTGAAAGATGACCCATTCAACCCAAACTTCTATGAGGAACCAAGGTTACCCATATGGCTCGTAGTGCTTCACACAGTCCATAAATGGGCCCATAAAAGAGGTCTGTCGGCTTTTAAGTCAGGGTCGGTTTGGTCTTTTCCACTATGAGTTGGGCACTTAAACAACGTCATTTTGCTCAGACTAAGCCTAATAATCTAGTCAGAAACGACCTAGAACCCTCATTCTCCTAAAATCATCCAACTTAGAACAAAAAGAAGAGAAAGAGGTGCCAGTTACTCCCAAGAACGAATAAAGGAGTTCTTCGTAGTTCAGCCCTGAAATCCAAAGGATTTCTCTATAGTTACCATCACCAGGTATGTGAGATTTCTTTAGTGGGTTCCTTCAACCCATTAGGTCCTTAAAATTCAGTTAGCTCTTCGATTTCTATTAAAATATTTAGACTTAGGATTTCTTGATTTTGATGATTTATTTTGATTTCAATTGTTATAGTTCCCATGATCTAAATAACATGATTCTTGGTGACTTAGTGTAATTTTCATGTATAGAATTCAGAACCCTACCTTGTATCACCTAGCAACTAATTAATAATACTTGCTAGGTAGATTAGTCAGAAAATCATGCTACAGAACTAGAATGCCATATATTTCTGTATATTTATGTTGCATTTTCAGATATCATGTTAGTATTTTGAGCTACTCAGTATTTCAGTTGCATTGTAGCTATATACATATTCAATTGGAGTAGACTTAGCACCGAGTTGGACTAGGGTTCAGCGTACACTTACAGTCCCTGAACTACGGACCAACATAGGCTCAGAAGTCCCCTGTGTTAACTATCAGTTTTAGTGATCCTACTAGAGTCATGCCTATATACCCCTTGACAAGGTATATTCGGTCCTCTCAATGAGACGTATACATTGGACTCTACGTTTAGCTCTCGTGGTGTATGTCAATTAATATTAGCTCCCACAGTCATACTCTTATTGCCTTAACCATGTTATTAATTTACTTTAGTATTAAGTTCAGCATGTTATCTTCATGATTAGTATTTGGTTGTTGCATCTAGCTCAATTTTCAGGTACACTTCAGTACAACCTATTGCCATGCTTAGTCTATATTACCAGTATTATATTGTTCTATTTATATCACACAACTTAGCATATCAATATCTTGCATGCTCAGTACATTCAAAGTACTGACACATACTTTTGCGCTACATCATTTTATGATGTAGGTTCAGGTGCTCAACATCCCGATCACGCTTAGTTCAATTCTGAATCCGAGTTCAGGAGTTTCAGTGGTGATTCCTTATACTTTGAGGACAATATACATACTTTACTTTCTGGTCTTTACTTTCAGTTTTCAGTCATGTTACAGTTAACTGGGGGCATGTCCCAACAACTCAACTTAGTAAGAGGCTTTTCAGACATAGTAGTAGATTCAGATCGAGTTGTTAAGTGTTGTTTCACTCATCGCTAAATTTTTATTATATTTTATATATCCAAACTACTTGGGTTTTTCCCCTTTCCAAATGTCCAATGTTTTTAGCTTCTGCATAGTATGTGATTTACTTAGTTATATTTCAGAATGCTTGTTACATACCCGACTCATCGTTAGCTTGGGGTCACTCGTCGTCCTAAATCTCGTGTTACGTCTAGGGGTAGCCTCGGGGCGTGACACAAAACATAAAGGATTTGTTTGAATACAACATGTGTAATACTTATTTTTTTTTCTTTACAAGACATATGGAAAGTTTGAATGTTGGGTGGAAAGGGTATTCGCCTTCTCCAAATGATGTCATCTTAATAATCAAAGCTAAATAAATTTATAACATAGTAATGTTTGACTCACACTAGTTGAAGGAGTGACAGTAAAAGTATTAAATTGAAAAAACATTAGCCTACAGTAATCTAAATTCAACAGTATACAAATCGCAATCTCGATCCTAAAGCATGAAAAACCTTTGATGTCAAATACCAAATTGTGGAATAGAGGACTTTGAAGTAATGTGCACATGATCCATCCCAGTGTAGAGGACAGAATAAATTCAACAAAAGACATAATATAGTTGAGATTGCTCAATATATTATTAGAGAAGACTAAAGGTACTTCCAACTAATCTAATGGAAGAGTGTTCTGAAAACTGCCAAAAGATGTAGTAAATAAATTATGAAACTTGAAACTTCATCATTGCAAGGCATAGAGGGGGATTCATATCCATATATACCGTAAAATCGATTTATGGATAAAATAGATTGCCTCTGAAGGTATAGCCAATAATACATACTTTAGAGGAAGGTAATAGAACTAGGGCCTGATGGAGAACAAGATTGCTTGTGAAGGAAATACTACCAACCAAATTGATTGTTGGTGCATCAAAAGATTTTTAAAGTGGAGACGTAAAAGAAGCTTCTGGCAAATTTTTGTAAGCATATAACAGACATGATGGTTGAAGATGAAAATTATTCTAGAAGAATACTTTATTGGGTCAAAGTTCTCGAAAATATGATAACCCACTAAAAAGGGTTTTGAATAAGTTGTGTCAACTTCTCACAATAGTTTTGTGGAAGGAAGAAAGATTATGTATGCATCTTTGGTGGCTAATGAAGTGGTTTGTTCTAGAAAGAGGTCAAGGTCGAGGTTCAAACAAGGAAATGATTATGATGGATACCTAGGCATCTAGAGATGAGAAAAGGCATAGTAATCGATGAAAAGTTTTTGGGAGTTGAACATAAGCATAGATTTGGAGATTTCTGAATAAGGCAAACTTAAGTTGAACCTTGAGAAAGCTTATGATCATGTGAATTGGGATTTCTTGGATTCAATTTGGATTTTGGAGATAAGTGGAGGAGATGGATCACAGTTTTGCATTTCCACGGCTAAATTCTTTGTGTTGTCGAATGGAAGTCCGTGTGGTTTCTTTTGGGTGCTCGATGGTTTGATACAAGTGGATCTTTTGTCTCCTATGTTATATATCTTGGTGATTGAAGATTTGAGCAAGATCATTGATATGTGGTCAGTGGAGGTTGGCTATTGAAAGGCTTTGGTTCTTCTATGAGAGGGCATAGAAATGTGAAGTTACATACTTTTCATTTGCAGATGACATATTGGTCTTTTGTGATGCAAATATGTCCCACATAGAGCTAGATCATTAACTCATTCTTATTTTTTGTCTATGTTATCTAGCCTTAAGATTAATCTAAGAAAAATGTGAGATCACACCGGTGGAGTAGTGGATAATATTTTGAGAAGATGGCAGAGGTATTAACTTGTTAAGTAGGTAATCTACATGCTACAAATTTGGGTTTACCTTTTAGTTCTTCGAATAAAGATCTAGCTTTGTGGAATCAAATGATTGTGAGAGTCGATAAGAGGGTAGAGGGTTTACAAAAGATGTATCACTCTTTCTAGCATTCCTACATAATTCACACCTCTTTTTTTTTGGGAGGGGGCGGCAAATTTTCTAAAAGATTGGAAAGACTTTGGTGAAACTTTTTATGGGATACAACATATGGAATTAGAAAGTTTCATTTAGTGAACTTAAGAGAATTACACCTCCAAAGGAGTGGGGAGGACTCAGAGTGAATGATCTAAAGTTATTTATTTCAAACTTTTCTAAGGAAGTGGATGGCTGATTTGGGGTAGAGGAAAATACATTCTAAAGGAGGGGCAGGTGATAGAGGATATGTATCAGGTCATAAGTATACATCTTCTTCCGGGTATTGGGAGTGGCATAGTATCTTGAAGGTATTATAAGACTTTAGAGTACATATTTCATTTAAGGTTGGAGATGGAAGCAAAGTTAGTCTTGGGAACATAAGTGATGTAGGTAGAACAAGTTAAAGGAAGCCTTTTCTAATATATATATATATATATATATATAGATCGTGTTTCCTCTCAAAGAGATATCAAAAAGAGATGACAATCCAACAAATTTGAAGTTCTCATGAAGGGGTCATTTACTAGGATTTATTATGAAGAAACTTTTAGGACTAGGATATGGAGAAATTTTTGTATGGTTGGACACACCAACAACATATTAGGCACATGGAGCTAGATGAGGAGAAAACATGGTTTATTTACTATCGTATCTTTTTATATCAATTTTCTTGTGAGAGAAGAATATTCCTTCCGTCACGACTCCATTTGAAATTCTAGAAATGAGAAAGGTTTGTTTCTTTGTGTCGTTGGCGGCAAGGGGCGTGATCTTAACAACAAAATATCTAAAGAAAAGGAGGTTTACCTATGTTAGTTGGTGCTTTATGTGCATGAGTGAGGCTGGGCATGTATATCATCTATTTTTCCATTGTAGAGTGGTTAATAGGATATGGAGGGTGGCCCTTATGTTGTTTAAGATGCAATGGGTAACGTCGAACACAATTAAAAAGGCATTGAAAATTTGGACTCACATAATAGGAAGAAGGGAAAAGAGGCACGGACATTAGCAACTATGTGGTTATTTAGAAAGAGAGAAATAGAATGGCTTATGAAGGAGTGGAAAAAATGTTCTTAAAATTGCAAAGTAGTTTTCTCTCTTGTTTTGTTTTTCTAGAATTTTGAGGTCCCTACCTATATAAAAGATTGGACCTCTTTTATTGAGAATCATATTTTGGTGTAGGCTCTCTTATATAACTTGTATACAAGGTTCCCTCACTTGTTAATAAAACGATTAACCTTACCGAAAAGAAAAAAAAATGATAGTACGTTTTCATGTGATGAAGAGTGATTTGTCTGAAAAATTGACAATATGCTTAAAATCCACTTGATAGAATGCTTCTTGAGTCTATTAAGAAAATAGGAATGGGTAAAGATTCTGCTAAGCCCATTGTTTAGGAAAGAGAGAGCTTCATCTCTTTAAGTTATATGAGCTAGTTAAGCTTTGAAGATTTTAAGAAATAGAAGTGAAGAGAAGGGACACTTCAAAGAAAGAAGCACAAGAACAAAAACTTAGAGTTATGTAAGTTTTTAGGGAAATTCGAGAATTGGTTGGGTTATATGTCTAGGCTTGGTTGAATTTTTCTTGTAGCTAAGACATTAAGGAATCAATAAGACTTTTCACAATCTAATTAGAATGAGTAAATTCCGGTATCGAACTTGACGTGAAGGTTAGTTTGGGACGTCAAAAGTCAAAGATATGTTACAAAATGTGTACTTTTTGGTAGGTTTCCAAGTCTCTAATTCCGTGAAAGCGAGTAGAGTGGGCATCACACCACTATAGTGGAACATCTGTACAAGATCTATAGCGGGGGGAGCCACTATGATGATGCTATTATAGCATGTCAGGCCGCTATAGTGGGGTAAGTCAGAGTCCTATACAAAAAATTTCAAAACCTCTTATTTTCTTCAACTTCGTTCTTGGGAGAAGGTAAGATGATTTAGGGCAGTTCCAAGCCGTTTTTCCACCAAATTCTTCGGTAAAGGCAAGTTCGATTGTCCCCTATATTTTAATTTGATTCTTAAGCCTTGTAATCTAAGGTATTACTCTTGGGATAGGGTTTTGACTTTAATTAATTGTGGGAAACACCCTTGTTGGGTAGAATGATAATGAATTAGCCTAGGGTTTATGATTTGGTTATAATCCATATATTGATAGGCCATTATTGATTGAGTGTTGTATGTTTCATTATTGTTTAGACCAAGAACAAGTCAAATTACTTTTAAAAAGGGAAAGCTAAAATTCTTTAGTGTTTTCAATACTTGATTCATGGTAGATCATGGTTGTGTATTTTCCAAGTTATGTATGTATGCATGTCTACTTCTTTATAGATTCATTTGTGCAATACATGTTGGAAAAACCTGAGGGAGGAATATTAAATGAAATCATGTTAATAATCTCATGCAATGAACCTATTTATTTTACTTGTATATCCAAGTATGATTGTTCATTGTGATTGTGATTTTCCATGATGTTCTGATTGCTGGTTGGATCGGGTACCATGCCTCTATAGGAATACTAATGGTTGGCTCCGGTACCACACCTTATACGAATACTAAAATTAGTTGTTTCAGGTACCACGTCGAGACACTAAAAATTTGGGTGTGGGTTCCATGAGAGGACAATGTATGTGCATTTGTGATCATGTGGGACATTATTTATGCATTGGTGGATTCAGGATATTGTTATTGGGAATCTGTATTGTATTATGACTGTTGGTATGTGTATTTGTTGGCCTATTTTACTATTTTGTAATTGTTCGCTTACATTCATATTTTGAAATTGACTATATGATCCTACTAGTACACTTTGGTTGTGTATTGATACCGCAATTTCTCTTTTCTTGTTGAGTATAGGTCATAATCAGGCAGCTGATATGAGACCTTAGTTGAGAGATTTGTGACCATTCGAGTTCAAGGGTGAGCTACTCTTCTGGGCTACCATGGATTCTTCTCCATTTCTTTGTCCATGTTTTCGGACATAGACACTTGGACTATTAAATTTATTCTTCTAGCTTCTCGTCCTTGACTATTTAGAGTTTGGTAGTATGACTTCAAATTCTAGGAGTTGTTTTGTGCAACGTATATTTTTAATTGGCTGAGTTTATGAGAACTCAATCCTTCAATTGTTTTTAACTACTTTTTAGTCTTTCTACTTCTTGATTTGTCCTCTTGCTATGGGTTTCATGGGTATTATTGGGCTAGTAATTGATTGTCACACCAAAGGATAGTGTGAGTGCCACACACAACAGTCTGGATCATGACAGTGTTGACAAAGAAGGTGATACTTGTCCACAAAATTTTATTTCTTTCTTTGAATGCTCCAATTGTTGATATTTTATAATGTGTTTGATTTTGATCTTGAAATTAATAGTGATCTTTCATGTCAAGACACCTTGAATGAAGTTACTTTTGTGTGACATCTTTTTTTACTATTTATATACATATGAAGAAACCTTCAATGAAGTTATTTTTGTGTGACATATTTTTTTACTATTTATATACATATGAAGATACTTAGGCTTGTGTTGAGAGAGCATCTTATGTTGATAGGAGCTAAAATGGTGTAAATGGTTGTTTTCTTTACCCAAATGGGATATTCTTTACTTTCGACTCTACTAACACCTTAGAAGTGTGTGACTTGATCATCGTGTCACCTTGAAAGTAATTTTATCTAAATAGAGGATAACTTGTACTTACTGTTTCCTGAAACCATATGATATTGCTTACTAGGTATTTTGACCTTAATGAAACCTTTTTTTATATTCATGATTGTGTTTGGACCAGCTTGCACACACTTTGACTAATTCCACAAGATATTTATCACCTCCCACCAATAATAGGTACCTGACAACTCTGTCCCAACATGGCTAGAATAGATAGAATAAATCACTTAGTTCTGAACCTAAAATCTTAGATTCTAAATCCATTTCATTGACCACTAGGTAACACACTTGGGTGACCACTTTGTACTTTTAGGAAATGCTTTTTTGATGGTCCTTGGAAGAGCCAAGTAACTTGTGCTTCATGTGAGGATTTGATCTTCAAGAGTGTACTTCATGCTTGGTTATATCACAAGTTTGTTAGTCTCTAACCTTTTGTCTTTTCTAAATTCTTTTGAGTGATTTTGTGTGTTCAATTAAATTTTCAGTAAAAACCTAAAAGTACATTACAACATTTAATGTTTAGACATACTTTGGGAACAAACTTCCAAGTATGAAAGCTATATATTATATATGGTTTTATTTTAAAGTTTTTGGTGCACCTACTTATAAAAAAAAAAAAACTCAAATTTTAAAATTTGAACCATTGCTAGATTCCTGGCTCTGTTATTGAACACAAGTCTTTATGCCTAAGAGCTAAGCCTTATTTTTTTGATAAGAGAGATTATTGTGCTGAGGGCTAAAGACATTGTTGCTAGGCAATATTGATGGGACAATCCTCTTAAGGGTATCTGTGTAGAACTGATGCTTATTTTGGTTCTTTAATTGAAGGTTTTAGATTTTTTTAGCTATTATTGTCAATTGATTTCTTTACTTGTGTATTTATTCGTTCTTTTACTTTGTTGTTTCTAAGTTCATGTGTCCTTCCTATCTTGAATTACATTAATGTATCTCATAAAATTAGTCAAAATGTACAAGTTGATTCGAAAGTCGCCCTTATAAAAAAATGATTACAAAGGTAACACATTTGTGCCCTTTATGTTTTTTTTTTTGTAATTCTTCACACTAAACTTGTGAGATACTAAATAAAAAATAAAGGGAAAAATACTAGCTTAATAACAATGCTCATCCTTAGGTTTTCCTTTTGGAAACACGGAGAAATAGTCTACGAAACCTAGGCATTACTAGTGTGAGTTTCTTCTCCTATTTTTATAGCACATTTAATGATGCTATGCATATGATATTTGGTTTAGATAGTAGAAAAATGATTAATAATTGCATTTCTTCTTACAAATTAAACTTATGGTTTTGGCAAGATAAAAGAAAGTTATATAAGAAAAACAAAACAACAATATAGAGATACAATAAAAAATAGCAAACGAAAAAACTAGATACCCAAAGTACTAACCTTTTTGATCATCTACATTGGAGAGTTAATAACACAAAGTACTAACCTTTTTGACCATCTATATTCATTGCAATTGATCCTTCACTTTCTACTCCTTTTTCTAATCAAACATCAAGCAAGCAAAGAACAAATAGACAATTAAAAAGAGCAACAAAGTAGATACCCAAGTGTTATTTCAAACTAACAATTATAACAAAAAAAATACCCAAGTGTGATTCTTAACTAGTAACGACTAACATAATTTTCAAAAATAGCAAGAAAATAAATATCCATGTGTTATAATAAAACTAAAAAGGACTAACAACTTAGAAATCGATTCCTCACGAGCAAGATTGAAAAATTTTAAAATTTACATAGTCAATTAATTAAGATACTAACACAAAGAATTAACCTCTTCGATTCATCTACAATTGCTAAAATTATACCTTTTTCTTCTTCTTCTTCAACCAAGAAAAAATGTTTCTTGTTGTTGTTGTTATGACATAATGGATTTAGGCGTTGTGATTATAAGAAAAAGATATTTTCACAAGTATATATAATATGTTATTTTAACTATAATGTAATAAATTTTGTTTACCACAAGGTGAAAATGACTAATAAGTTTAGCTAGAATCCAATATAGTGGTCTTTAAGCTATGAATTGACTATAAATTTTGAATTTAAAATTGTGATTTTTGATGCTTTTTATGGAAATGTATTTAACTTGAGAAAAAAAGGAAATTCTATGAGTGGAAGTTGTAAAAAATAGTTGGAACTTTGAAAATCTTTGAAGAATGGATTTTGAAAATCTGAACAAATTCAATGGCCAAATATATATTTAAATATAAATTTAAAAAATTTATATATAAAAAAAGATTTTCCCATAAATATATAAGATTTTTTAGAACATTCATTTGATATTTTTTACCACAAAGGAAAAGGAGTAATAAGTTTAGCTAAAAACCAATACAAAGATCTTTTAAGCTTCGATTTGATAATAGTTTTGAATTTAAAATACTAATGTTATGACGTTAAGTGAGAATCGTCATGGGTAAAATGTTCCCTTCTTATGCTAAATGGATATCACGGTCTGATTCTTCAAATCATGATGGAACCTACTATAACCCACCAGTAGGTAAGTCAACCCGTACTCAGAACAACAAATAATGAGTATAAGGGTAGAACTAACAGAATTAGCACTACACAATAAAATAAGATAGAACCAAAATTGGACCACAAAAAGTCGTCTCATAAGGAAAAATACTATATAAACATATATACAGAAGAAGACAGGTTGATCCACGACGCCAAGTGCTCACCCACGTCTCCGATTTCAAATATTATTAAAAATGGCACAAACGATCACCGCCAGTGGCTGGTACTAAACATGCATCATGAAACAGATGAACCGTGTAGTATGAATACCAAAACAAAGGTACCTAGTAGGCATCATAGGCCGACTGAGTAAGAACGGTAAAGGTAATAAGAAAAGATAGAATCTAGACACAAACAGAGGTTAAAACAAATATGAAAGAAAACACATGAGCATATCGAAAATAAATCTAAGTACAACTAACTAAACCTGATTGGGGCCCTATAAGCCCAGAAGGTACACTCGTGCGCAAGTTTAAATAAAACCCGAACATGCCCCAATAGCCCAATAGGTACACATAATAACTAAGTCTAATGAACGCAAAGAGCCACAAAATGAAAGATGGGCTCTCAGCCGAAGTAACCATAAAATCCAGTCAACTCCAAGCCCAGCTAGCAAGAGTGACGATCAATATAGGCCGCACAGCTAGCCAGTCCACTCCCAGCTCAGCTAGAAAGTGTGACCTGAAGGCGCTTCGACTCTGAAATGGATCTCATATATCATTGCTGCCCAACCATCTAGTCCACTCCCAGGGGTGTAAGCAACCCATCTAGTAAGAGTGACCCGGAGGCGTGTTGGCTCCGAAAAGGATCTCATATATCATTACCAAGTCACCATGTAATGACGTCCACCCATAAGAATCAATAGAAGTCTTCAAGCCTAGAAAAATCCAATCCCATGTCAACACAAAAAAAATAGAACATCTAATAACTATCGCAACCTCAAAAATAAGGGGAGGGAATAGAACATTGAACAAGTTGAGAGATCACCCTAACTGAGGCTCATGCTATCAGAATCAAGTCTACTATTCAAGTCTACAAGGATCTAGTCCATCCGAAATGACATCGAAGACAAAAACAAGCCTATAAGGATAACATGTCTAATGCAACACTAGTCAACCTCTACACTAAGGCCGAACACGCTCAATACCAAAATATCAATTAATACACAACAAAAAGCAACCACACACTTAAAATCCAACTAGCATGGTACTAAACCCGAAATAATGCTGACCAATTCAAAAACATGGTATCTAAGAAGATAAATAAGAATAACCATGTACATACCCCCCAAATTTAATCTAATCAACATGCATTTATGATCCATTCCTCATTTTCTCAATTTTTTCTCTCTAAAACTTATTTCTAAGAATTTTCTCTAAAGGAAACCTAGCGGCTATTGATGAGAAATCCTAGAGGCTAATTACCAGTAGTCTAACAGTAACATTGCTGGTCTACAGGAATGGCTGCTACGCTGTCGATAGAGATTGTAAGACCACCGGACCAAAGACAAAATGCTTGGTTGGAAGAGAACAACAAAACACAACTGGAAGAACAACACGCTATGCATCAAGTAAAGAGCTCAAGCATATCCAAGTTCTCCTTTGGGGTGAATCCAATTGTTACGTTGCCAACTCCCATGCAAATTCATTTGGAAAAATCGAAAGGTCAAGAGAAGGATCAAAGGGAAGAGGATATAGTGCAACAAACAACTCAGGAAGATCAACACATCATGAGGAAGGAATAAGAGAAGACAAAGCAGCAAAAGGAGATTCCACAGGCAGGTAAACTCCTTAGTTCCAATTTTAATCAAATTCTTATCACTAATGAAGCTCATTTGCAAATTAATGCAAATGAGCAAAATAGAAATGTTGTAGTTCACTTGGCACAAGACAAAACTCAGAATACCAAGGAAATGGGTACCTTCATTGATCATAGAGACAAAGGAAAATATTAGGAACACAACCTCAATAATCAACAAAACAATGACAGGCATAACGTTGTTCCTAAGGGTAATTTCCCCTGAGTATCCCACAATTTTGAGAAACAGGTTCATCCTCCAGCAGTAACAGAACAGGCACACAAAATGTTATGGCAGTCAATGATCAAACCATTCAAAACCCCAATACCAGCAAAATAACCCCAAAAATGACCATATACCTTAACCAGCTCCCTACACTGTTATCCAATCCTTTGCAGCCAAACTTAAACAAAACCAAGCCGAAAATGAGATCCCTATACACCTCACCCCTCCTACTACCACTACCAAAAAAGGTTTTCCTGTTGTCATATTAAAAAAAGATGACTTTATGATTAAGCTAGATTCAAGATGTAAAATATACTCTAATTGAAAAGTTCACTTATACAATGCCTAAAGTAGAGTTGATCATGAAAAAATTCATCCTCCAACAGAATTTTCTGGAGGTGTGGAGATAGCTCACTGTCATGCAAGGCATGTGTATATTTACTTGGATAATTAGTTAGATTATATCACAGTGTGGACTAAATAGAAGATGACCATTGAAGGTCAGTAGATGAGGATCCAAACATGGAATCCAACCTTCATACCAAAGGAAGAAACACCAATGGTCACAATTTTGATATCCCTCCCTGAACTACCTTGGCATTTATACTAACTGAATAAATGAAAACGAAGAGTTTGAAATACCACTGAAAAGTTAAACTCGAACACTAAAGTTGAGACTAATTATGTCTGAAATAAAGCATCTACTGACTAGAAATGTTGGGACATGCCCAAGCTAGATCTAGCAAAATTGAAACGAAAGCTAAAACCAAGGAAATATAATCATGTCACTCATCCTCGAAGAATGAGGACTCACCACTGATGTTGTTGAACTGAAGATTGGGAACCGATCTATGCGTGATCTGGAAGCTGAGAACCTGAACCTAAGTCACGAGAAGATGTAGCGCAAAGTATGCATCAGTACTTGAAAGGTACTGAGCATGCAAGATATAGTAAAGCTGAAAAATAATCATTAATGAACCAAAGCATATATCTGAGCAATGATAAGAGATAAGCATGATACTAAACTAAGAATACTGAACATGAAATAACTGAATGCAATGACCAAGTTTATAACATGCTGAGACTGAATACTGAACTTTAACTGATAACCTTGTCAATGCAATAGAGTCTGACTAAATTGTGGGAGCTACTAATAACCGACATAAAACCAGATGAGCTAAATGTAGAGTCTGATATAACCCATTATGAGGACCTAATATACCCTGCCAGAGATATAGAGGCATGATTGGCGTGATCACTAAAATGATGCCTACAGAGGGGACTTACAACCTACGGGGTACGTAGTTCTGGGATTTGAGTATGACTGACCCTAGTCCACTCGGTATTAAGCTTCTCCCAATTGATTATGTAGTTAACATTTTATGACTGAATTTCTGTAATATTGGATAGTTCAAAACTGACAAGCTAACTAAAAATGCAACATTAATACACAAATAATGAAACATTCAAAAACTGAGGCATGTATATCTAAATTAATTTACCTAGCATGTGTAATTCATAAACTAAAAGAACTACAAAGCTAGGGTTCTGAATTTATGAAAGAATCTACAAAAAACGATAATGAATTCATGACAATCTGATTTTGATCATTCTAACAGCTAAAACTCAATAATTGCTAACATTCACGAAACCCTAGGTCTAGATAATATTAATGGAATCAAGATTCTGATTGAAATCTAGGGACCTAATAGGTGAAAGAAACCAACTAGTGAAATCCCACATACGTGGTGACAAATTTCATGGAAAAAGCCTTTCGATTTCGGGCTGGAATTGATGAAAACCTTACTGCGTTTTGGAACTAGGGCTAATCGACTTTTTCTCCTTCTATTTTTCTAGTTTGATCGATTTCTTGTTGAATGATTTGACTAGGGTAAGTTCTAATTAAGTTGCTAGGCTTAAACTGACCAAACTACATAGTTTATGGATCAAACGACGTAGTTTAGGGGTCAAACGCATAAGGAAAAGACCAAAATACCCCTAACTTAAAAACTATTGGGGCCACCGACGGACGTGACAGACGGACCATGGTAGGATCAAAGGTTTGTGCTGGTAAACCGTCGTTTAGCGACTGGGAGATGGAATTGGGGGTCTGACCTATGGCCCTGGACCACGGACCAAGGTCTGACCTACGGTTCGTAGGTCTGGCCGTGGGTTGATACTTAGCCAATTTTTCTGAGGGTTCTAGGGAAGGGTCGCAGGTGTCTATCCACGGACCACCAGCACGGGTCGTGGGTCACCCTACGGTCCGTAGGTGGCAACCGTGTGTTACACCTGCAACTTCTAGAAATCTGCATTTTGGTCTATTTTCGGATACGGGGTGTTACATTATCTTCCCCTTGGGAACATTCGTCCTCGAATGAAGACTAAATTAGTTGGAGATGGAGGGGAAAGGAGCAACCCTACCTCAAAACTCTGGAAACTGATTTTTGACTTATCTAAGTTCCAAGAACATGCAAATACGATGAAAATGCAAGTACAAACTGAAGGAACATAATACTAAGACTGAATTTGCGCATGAAAGACTGAAAAACTGAAGAGGAACTTACCTCAAGATGGAATGGAATCGGAAAGAAAGAGATGAGGATACTTGGCATTCATGGCTGCTTCTGCTTCCCAAGTAGCTCCCTCTACGGACTGACTTCTCCACAAAGCCATAACTGAAGCGACTTCTTTGTTTCTCAACCTTCAAACCTGACGATCAAGGATTTCAACTAGTACCTCTTCATAAGTGAGACTATCCTTCACAACCATACTTCCTAAAGGTACAATAGATTCTGGATCACCCACACACTTCTTCAACAACGAAATATGGAAAACCAAATGCACTGCTGCTAGTTCCGTCGGCAACTCTAACTCATAAGCCACTTTACCAACCCTTTTCAAGATCTTGTAAGGGCCTACATATCTAGGACTGAGCTTCCCTTTCTTGCCAAATCTCATCACCCCTTTCATAGGTGACACTTTCAGGAAAACCCAATCATCAACTTGAAACTCTAATTCCCTCCTCCTTACATCTGCATAAGTCTTCTAGCGATTCTGGGATGACTTAATTCTATCTGTAATGAGTTGCACTTTCTCCATAGCATCATGAACTGTATCGGGCCCTATCAAGGCTACTTCACCTACATCAAACTAACCAACTGGTGATCTACATCTACGCCATACAATGCCTCTACGGGGTGCGTCTGAATGCTGGAATGATAACTATTATTGTAGGCGAACTTTATATGAGGAAGGTGATCATCCCAACTACCCTTGAAATCGATCATGCAAGCTCTCAATATGTCCTCTAAGGTTTGAATGGTACCCTCTGTGGATGAAATGTTGTACTAAGATTAACCTGAGTACCAAGACCTTTCTGAAATGACTTCCAAAAATGAGAGGTAAACTGAGGACCTATATCTAAGATGATAGACAAATAAACCACATGCAACCTAACTATCTCATTAATGTAAATCTTGGTGTAGTCCTCCATTGAATCTATAGTCCTAACAGCCAAGAAGTGTGCAGACATAGTGCTCTATCAACTATCACCCAAATGGAGTCATGATGTCTGCGAGTACGAGGTAAACCTGTAATGAAGTCCATGTTGATCACTTCCCACTTCCAAGTAGGAATGTTAATCTCTTGAGTCAAACCTCCTAGTTTCTGATGTTCTACCTTCACTTGCTGATAATTGAGGCACTTAACCACAAAATTTGCTATATCCATCTTCGTGTCATTCCACTAAAAGACTTCCCGCAAATCACGGTACATCTTAGTAGCGCCTGGATGAATAGAATATATGGAATTATGGGCTTCTGCAAGAATCTACTGTCTCAACTCACCCACCTTAGGAACACATAATCGACCCCTGATAGCGAAACATACCATCTCCCCCTTGGGATAATACCTCAACTCTTTACTAATGGACTGCACCCTTTAGTTGAAGCAAAGTCAAATCGTTGTCTTGCTTTTCCTTAACTTCCGCTACCAATGAAGATTCTGACCTATTCTGAACTATTACACCACCATCTGATATGCTCATAAGACGAACCCCTAAGCAAGCAAGTTTGTGAACATTCTTTGCTAGTTCCTTTCTTTCTTCCTGAACATGTGCTACACTACCCATAGATAGTCTACTAAGATCATCTGCTACTATATTGGCCTTACCAGGATGGTAATGCACACTAATATCATAATCCTTGAGGAAGTCAAGCCATCTCCTCTGGCAAAGATTCAACTCTTCCTGGGTGAACACATATTGAAGGCTTTTATGGTCTATGAACACATCTACGTGAATACCATACAAGTAATGTCTCCAAATCTTAAGTTCAAACACCACTGATGCAAGCTTGAGGTCATGAGTTAGATAGTTATTCTCACGCACCTTAAAATGTCTGGAAGCATAAGTTATAACCTTACCTCGCTGCATTTACATACAACCTAGAACGACTCTGGATGCATCACAATAGATAACATAACCGTCTCAACCCTCTGGTAGAGTCAAAATGGGAGTTGTAGTCAACCTAATTTTTAGTTCTACGAAGCTTTTCTCACAATCATCTAACCACTGGAACTTAACCTTTTACTGAGTCAACTTAGTCATTGGAGATGCTATGGATGAAAATCCGTCCACGAACCTTCTGTAACAACCTGCTAGACCCAAGAAACTTCTGATATCTGTAGGAGAGGTAGGTCTGGGCCATTGTTTCACTACTTCTATTATCTTAGAATCCTCTCGGATTCCTTCACTAGATACTATATGACCAAATAAAGCAACAGATTGCAACCAAAACTCACATTTTCTAGACTTAGCAAATAACTGGTGATCTTTGAGAGTTTTCAGGACAGCACTCAAATGATTCGTATGCTCTTCCTCATTCCTAGAGTAAATGAGGATATTATCAATAAAGACGATAACGAACAAGTCCAAATACTCTTGAACACTTTGTTCATCAAATCCAAGAAAGCTGCAGGAGCATTAGTTAGTCCAAATGACACAAATACAAATATATAGTGACCATACCGAGTTTTGAAGGCTATTTTCAGGATGTCAATATCTCTGACTCTAAGTTGATGATAACTGGATTTGAGGTCTATCTTTGAGAAATGACTAGCGCCCTGAAGTTGGTCGAACAAGTCATCAATCCTTGGGATGGGATACTTATTCTTGATTGTGACTTTGTTCAACTGCCTATAGTCAATGCACATTCTGAAGGAACCATCTTTCTTTTTCACGAACAACACTGGTGCACCCCATGGAAAAATACTAGGTCTGATGATTCCCTTATCTATAAGGCTTTCAACTGCTTTTTCAATTTCGTAAGCTCAGCTGGAGCCATTCTGTAAGGAGGAATAGAAATATGCTGGGTATTTGGAAGGAGATATATTTCGAAGTCGATTTCCCTTTCAGGAGGAACTCCGAGAAGATCTTCTGGGAACTCATTAACAACTAGAACTGACTCAAGAGTTGAGGTTTCGGAGCTTGAATCATTAACCCAAACTAGATGGTAGAGATAACCCTTAGAGATAATTTTTCTGGCCTTAAGGTAAGAAATGAATCGACACATAGGCGCTAAGCTATTACCTTTCCATTCTAAGATTGGTTCATCTGGAAACTGAAAACGAACAATCCTAGTTCTACAATTAACTGAGGCATAACAAGAATGTAACCAATCCATGACTAGAATGACATCGAAGTCTACCATTTTTAACTCTACAAGATCTGATGAGGTGTCTTTCTGAAATAATGTGACAGGGCAATTTATGTATACTTGTCTAGCTATAACTGGGTAACCGATTGGAGTAGAGACTGAGAAAGGTTCTGAGAGAGTTTCTGGACTAACATTGAAGTTGACTGCTATATAAGGAGATACAAAGGAAAGAGTATCCCCTGGATCTAACAATGCATAAACATCTAAGCTAAAACTAGTAACGTACCAGTGACTACATCAAGAGAATCTTCCTGATCCTGGTGAGCCTGAAGAGCATACAACATATTTTGGCGCTGACCGTCACTTGTACCAGATAAATTACCCTGTTGAGTCGGGCGACATGTTGGTGCTGCTGAAGTTGTGGACTGAGCTCTACCATTATTTCCACCTTGACCCTGTTTAGCAGAAGGACAATATCTCAACCTGTGACCAGACTAACCACACCTAAAGCATCATTCCCTTCCTGCAAGGCACTCGCTCGGATGGTTCTTACCACACTTTGAAAAAGTTGGGTAGGTTATGTTGCTTGAAATACTCCCCTAAGACTTAGAGCCTAATGCCCTACCTTTATGATCATTTTAGAACTTGGAGGATGGAACACTAGCTGAAGAAGGTGTTGGAGCAGAAGACTTTTGCTGAAACTGTGAGCAATTTCCACCAGCCGATTTCTGTTAAGAATACTCATAGTTGCCTGTTCTAGCCTTTTTGTTCTCCGTAGCCTGTTCCCTAAGATTATCTCCCTCAACCTACTGAGCATGAGTCATGAGCCTAGATATGTCCATATCTTCCAGAAACATAGCATTCCTATACTCTGTTTCCACTATGTCAGATACCCCATAAAGAAACTTGTTCATTTATGCCTTGAAATCGGCAACCTTGTGAGGAGCATACCTGGAGAGTTGGGTGAACTTGAGTCCATATTCTTGGACTATCATGGAACCCTGCCTCAACTTCATAAATTCCTAAGTTATTGACTCCCTCAACTCCCTTGGGAAGAACCTGTCCTGAAAAGTCTCGCTGAAGCATTCCCAAGTGATAGGAGTTGTATCTTTACCCCTGTTCTCTTTCCATTGAGTATACCAGATGTGAGCTACATCCTTAAGCTGATAGGATGCCAACTCTACCCTATCATTACCTGTCACTTGCATCACTCCAAAGATCTTCTTGACCTCATCAATGAAGTTTTGGGGATCCTCACCAATATGCGATACTAAGAACTCAGGTGGATTCATCATAACAAAGTCACGAATCCTGGTTGTCGCTAATCCACCACTAGAATTTGCAGGAGCTGGAACATTCTGGTTGTTTTGGTTAGTCACACTATGAGCCAAAAGTTGAATGGCATTCCTATACTCTGCATTCGTAACCACCTAATTTGGGACTGGAGGAGCTACGTTAGCATTCCTAGCATTAGAATTCCTTCCATAAGCTCTGTAGACACGTAATTTTTGACCGAACATAAAGACTTACACTATTTTTTTTTATTCCATAAATATTTATTTTATGTTTAAGTTAGATATTTTGATTTGTCTTATTTTAGTAAGTTGATTTTAATTTTTTTTTTGAAAATAACAAAAATATATGTTTTATTTTAATTTAAATTTGAATATATAAATTAGTATTTCTTAATCATAATTATTATTAGTTCAAAAAATATTTAAATAATATTCGTATATTATATTATAAAAAAAAAGTAACCTAAACCTAACCTACACTACCCCCGCACTCACCCACATTTCACCCCACTCCTCCCATTGCCCCTCACACTACCCACACGACACACACAACACATACTCCTACACCTCCTATAAATACCAACAGCACCCCAAAAAAAATAATCAGAAAGGCATCCCCCCTACATACAAAACCAAAAAATTTTCTTTTTTCCTCTAGTAACACAGGCACACATTTCCTTTTCCGAACAAAAAAAAATCACCTTCATATCCAAATACATTCTACGCTACTACAAAGCAAACACACGCCAACACAAACAAAAAAAGAAAAACACAACACAATAAAAGTTGAGTTTGAGGTTTATTTTCGTAGTTCCGATCTTGGTCTTTTTTTGTGAATTTATTTTCACAAGAGGTAACACTTAATCCTCTTTATATAGTTTAATGTCATGATTATACAAGAATTGATTGCAATATATTGAAATTGTTAAATTTCGTATGTGTTTAAACTATTTATATTCATTGATGTTATAATATGAAGTATGTTCAAATCTTTCATATAAACTTTATGTTTAGATCTTTTATATCATTAGACTTAATGAGAAATTGTTATCATAATAAAACATAGTTTATTTCCTGTTTAAACAACCTATAGTTTATTTCACATTTAAGTAACACTGGTGTCCAAGTCTATTCTTATTTTCATATTTTTTTTAATGATGATATGTATAGTTATGGCTTAATAAATTGAAATGATGAGAATAATTAATGACAAAGATTCATTAGGTAAAGATGTTAATTTTAGTTAGTAGGTTTTTCTTTTCATTTTAATGATGTAAAAAAAAAATAGATTAAAAGGTAAAAAACAAAAGAAAGAGAAAACGTAATAAAAAAAAAGGTTAAGTGAAAAGAAACAAAAACATACAGAACGCTAAAAAAATATAATGAATTTATTTTTTAAAAAGGAAAGAGGAGCGGAACTTTTTTTAAAAAAAAGGGTACGTAAAAAATAGAAAACGATAAAAAATAAAAAAAAAATATATATATATATAAGAAAAAGAGGAATAGAATACGTGTCAAAAACACAAAAATAAGAAAAAATAAAATTGAAGCATTCGAAGCATAATAATAAAAATTATAATAATAATAATAATAAAAAAAAAAAATGAAAAGGTAAAAAGAAGAAAAAGAAACGTAATAGTACAATATAATAATAAAGAAAAAGTAAAAAAAAAAAGAATCTCTTAATTTTACTCTATTTTGTTTGAGTAAATTTATGCGCGTATATATATTTTAATTAACGGACATATACTAATAAAATAAGGTAGTTTTAAATAGGTTTAAAATAAATCAAAGAATGAGGGTAAATAATTTTTTTATTATTATTAAGCTAATAATATAATATCCAAAAATTTAAGTCAAGTCATACAAAGGTCAATAAAGCGACCGTGTTAGAACCACGAGATTCGAGGAATGCCTAATACCTTCCCCCCGACCAACAAAATTTCTTACCCGATATCATTTTTCGCAGACCAAACAAAATAAAGAGTCAAATTTCCTTTTGATTAGCGATTTAAATAAGGTGGCTTGGAACACCAAAACTGAATTCCTAGTGGCGACTCTGATTAATAAAATAATCTCTTTTCGAAATGTCACTTTAATTGGAAAAAACTTTTTTACTTTCAAAACAATTAATTTTGAGGAAAAATAGGAGTGTGATAGATGGCGACTCCGCTGGAGATAACCAGAATTCGAGCTTGTAAATATTGACTTATGTATGACTTTTATTTATTTATTTATTTATGTTTTTCGATATTGTATTTGTTGGCCTAATATGTTAATGTCTACTTATTCACTGTTTTGAAATTATTTGAACTGTATATAAATTATTTTCTCTCACGCACCACTCTAAGTCTTCAATAATATCATAATGGGAATTGCGACTACGCACCCCACTTCTGTCAATATAGCCAGTGGATCTTCGGTCCATGGTGAAGGATTTTTAGTTTCACTTGTTTAGGATGGAGAGCACTCATGCACAAAGCCAAAAAGTGTTGCTACTGGTACGTTGCTACTCCCTAACTCGAGTTGTCCCCTTGTTTTACAGTCAATCTAGACACCAAATTCATACGGACTTTAAAACCGAGTTGAACAAGCCTCATATAATGATTATCCTTAGTAGGATACACTTTGTTTGCATCATGAATATTTAATTTAATGGGGCTCAACATAGGGTTTGAGTCTATGTGTTATTTGCTACATAAATACTATTTGAAGATTGACCGACTTTAGGATAAATTAGTAAACTGAAAAAAATCTTCCTAAATTTTTTAATAAATATATCAATTCTTTGTAAAATCTCAAACAGTTTGAAATTTGCATTTTTACCATAAAATGACCTAAAGAAAAATAGTTTCAAAAGTAGAGTATATTTTTAAAAAAAATTAACAAACTACGCACACCTGATTCTCACCCCGATTAGATACGTAGGCAACCCTCTTTGGGATCGGTGATCTTTATTCAAAAAGAAAATTTTAAAAATCTTTTTTTCAAAAGTTCAAAAAAAAAAAGAAAAAACAAAAAGCTTTAATCTTTATCAAAAATAAGTTTTTCTTAATTTTCTTTTAATAATTCAGAAGAAAACTAAAAGATTTTATCTCGAAGCTCTAAAAAAAACTTAGTTATTGAGTTTTAGAAAAATATGCAATGATCTTATTCAAGTTCTCAAGCATGTTACGAATTTGATCAATGCATTATCAAATCATTTTAAAAAAAAAAACTAATTTAAGAAATGTCTAACCCTAACAAACTTTATCGCCAATGAACACAGTTAAATTAAGGTGGTTAGTTTGTGGTTAAGCTGGCATCTCATCGCTACAATACAAGGTTAAAAGGCAAAAAGAAAATGACTCACAAAGACGGAAATGAGTCAAACAATGATGAGGTTCAAAATCAGATGATTTCACAAGAAACAGTGTCAACAGAAGAGGTAAGGATATTAAGACAGCAAATGGCGGAGATCTACGAAGCTTAGATGAGTGGACAAGCTCCACCGTCTTCAATTCGTGACTATCTAAATACAAATATGCCAACCCTTGTCCAAGTGTCAATAAGTGATCCAGTTTATCCACCTGGATTCAGCCCCTATGCTAGCGCATCCAATGTAGCTAGAACTTCCACAATACGCCCTTTAAATACGCCTATGATAAATAATCCACTCTTCATGCCAACTGCGACGACTAATAGCTTCCCTCAGCCTATAATGGAGCCAAAATCTAACAATGATCCTCCACCCAAAGTTCAATATGATCAAGATTATACCCCTGAATTGACTTTTAAAATTCCAGGCTCTTACCCTCACACTCATCAGCATAGTTCCACTGTTGAAGCTGAAAAAGTTGGTAAGAACGAGGAACATGAAGAAATGACTAGAAAGATGAAGAGTTTGGAACATGGTGTAAGAAATATGCAAGGATTGAGAGGTCACAAAAGTGTCTCATTTAATGATTTGTGCATGTTTCCCCACATTCATCTACCCATCGATTTTAAAACTCCAAAGTTCGAGAAATATGTTGGACATGGAGATCTTGTAGCTCATTTAAAGAGATATTGTAATCAACTGAGAGGGATTGGAAGCAAAGAAGAATTGCTCATGGCCTATTTTGGACAAAGTTTGATGGGAATTGCTTCAAAATGGTTCATAGATCAAGATACTTCTAACTGGCATACATGGAATGATTTGGCTCGATGTTTTGTTCAACAATTTCAATATAACAGTGATATAGTTCCGGATCGTACTTCACTTGCCAAAATGAGGAAAAAGACTATTGAAAAATTTCGTGAATATGTTATTAGGTGGAGGAGCAAGCTGCTAGGGTTAAGCCGCCAATGAGAGAGTCTGAGATAATTGATGTTTTCCTCCAAGCGCAAGAACCAGACTATTTTCATTATTTACTCTCCGTTGTTGGAAAAACATTTGCTGAAGTTATTAAGATTGGTGAAATGGTGGAAATGGCATCAAGTCTGAAAAAATTGTAAGTCAAGCTGCTTTGAAAGCCACAACACAGGTGATAAAAAATGGATCAGGAAATCTTGGGGGAAAGAAAATGAAAGAGGATGTAGCAAATATTGTGTCAGACACACAAAAGGGTCCAGTTTATCAATATGCACCACCTCAATTCCATCACTATCTCCCTATGGAAGACACACACTATTCTATTGTTCCACCTCAATATGCAGTCTATAATGCACAATAATATGCATGCCCACAAAACTATCCTCAATGGCGAGCGCCAACATATCAAAATGTTCACCCTTCTTCTCAAAATTTTGAAGCACCTTATGATCTCCGTCCGAGACAGGGATTTGAAGGAGGTCCAATGCCTAGAAATCATTTCACACCAATTGGAGAGTCTTACACAAGTTTATTTAATAAGTTGAAACATTTGAAGATGATAGAGCCGATTCCTCAAAATTATGTGGATCCACATGCAAAAGGTTTCAGTCCTACAGCACGATATGCATACCATTCTGATGCTCCAGGGGACAGTATTGAAGATTGTTGTAATTTTAAAAAAAAAGGTGGAAGAGTTGATTCAAACAAAGATGATTGTGGTTCAAAATGATGATCCCCTAAATGTTACTAATAATCCTCTACCGGCGCATAATGATGTACACTTTATCGAGATGATATCTGATGACAAAGAATATGAAAATTCTGAAGAAAAGACAATTGAAATTGGTGGAGCTTTTACAAAGGCTAACGTGCAAAGCAGTGGCTAAGAGGTCCAGCTTGGTGATTGGGAGACACTCTTTATTTCTCTAAAAAGAGTGTATAGATAGTTTATTTTGTCATCATTTCTGCTATGCAATTCATTTTTTTTTAGTAAGTTAGACCTTACTATCATTTCTCTTATGCGTTTGTTTGTTGAGTCTTGTCGTAGTTTGGGTTATTATAGAGTTGTGACCTAAATTTAGTTTGTTGTCTTGTCACCAACTCTTTTTTATCTTAATATAATCTTTATTCTGTATTACTTTGATCCGTTCTAATTGGCTTTCCACATATGCATCTCTTGTCAATTCAATTTTATGACATGATATGCAAGAGAATTTGGTCAGATCTTAAGATTATATCTAGTCATGGAATGGATATACCAAAGAAGCCAAAAAATAATAATATACATTCGAGGAAATGAATAAAGGACTTAAACACCTTGATACATCCTTTAGTATCGAAAATGCTTAAAAGAATAAATTTTATTTAAATCACATGTCATTTGTTGTCAAGAAGGTATTACTCAAATGGAGATTCCGAACTGACAAATATGAAACAAAAATGATATACATATCCATCAATGCATATGTTGCAAAGAGATAATGTATGATTTTCACTTCACATCTTAAAGGGCATGCTTGTATTTGACATTTTTAATAATTGATATGACGAAGGCATTTCATTCTACTGTCCAAACACCGTGTAATCCTTTCTACCCCTTTTGAGCCTTAATTTTATTATCTTTCATACCCCTCTTTTGGAATCAAAATACAGTAAAAAAAAAGGTCACAAATAAAAAATATAAAAAAAAAGAAGTCACAAAAAAGATTCAAGAAAAAAGTGAAGAAAAAAAGGGTTGAAAAAAAAAATAACAACAAAAGAACAAACTTCCTGAACTACGTTCGACCTGATTCTTGCTTTGACAAGATACGTAGGCAACCTTATTTTGAGGTTTGGTCCAAGCAAGAAAAAATCTAGAAAGCCCTTATCACAAAAACTGGGGCAATAACAATAATAATAATAATAACAATAATAACAATAATAACAATAATAACAATAATAATAATAATAATTTATTTTATGGCATTTTTGTAAAAAAGAGTCTATTCGAAAAGTTGTAAGTTTTAACCATGTTACGCAATATCTTTGAGTTTTCATGCCAATCCTTTCTTTTTAACCCTGTCAAAAAGCCACATTACAATCCAAATAAAGACCTTCTGATCAATTTTTAACAATGACAAGTCAAGCAAGCTTTCAGTGTTGATTACATAAAGAAAAATGTCATGCTGCTCGCATAAGGAGTGAAAAATGAGGAAACTTATCGATGAAAATCCTCGAAATCCCTATAGGAGATCATTTGAGTTGAGAGAAAGTAAAAAATGAGAGAGTCTTATTGGTGAAAACCCTCAGGGCACCGTAAGACGATAGTGAGTGAGAGATAATAAAAAAGAAAGAGACTTGTCTGTGAAAACCTTTCGAGGCACCACAAGTCAAGTGTTAGTCATAAATCTAGCGCAAAAGTTGGATTATAGAAGTATGACTTCAAAATTGAAAGTTTGACAAAGATGAAGTTTAGATTGATTGGACAGACCTGACCATTTAATCCAAAATGCATGTCATGATCATTAGAATTGACCACCACTATCAATGGAGTCTATTTATTTTTATTTATTTATTTTTTTCTCAAAAGGATCAAATATTATTTCTTCTTATTTTGTGTCGCTCAATTCAATCTTGAGATAGTCTTCATTAAAGCAAGCAGAAAATGATTTCAAAATTACTACCATCTTTTCAATTGCACAAAGCAAAGTTTGGTCAGCACATCAAATGTGACATGATTCAAGATATATTGATATGCATAGTAACTTGTCAACAATTGAAATTTTTTGAGAATTTATATGAATACAAGATTCAATGGTTGTTAGACGGTGGAAACAATATAGCAAGTATGAAGTTGCAAGTTCTGAACAACTAGAGATGTCTTCAAGATTATCAAAGTGAGCTGACTAGCGAACGAAAGCAGTCTATCTCAAGCTAAAATTAGCTTCAAACATGGAAACAATAGGAGCAACTATCCTCAAAGCCAATGCCACAAATCAACCACCAATAAAAAAAATCATAAATTTTCTTTGTTTCTTTTTTAAAACAAGGAAATGTTCCTGACATAAAAGATATCTTGAAGACTCAAATTTTTTAACATCATTGCAAGAAAAATAAAAAATTTACATGCATTGTTTCTCCTAGGATAAACATTTCCTAGTCTGAGACATTTATTTCTCATTTTCTCCTACGATAAACACTTCCTAGTCGGAGAACGTTAGTATCATTAATTTTATTTTATTTTTCTCTTTCTTTCTCTCCTAGAATAAACATTTTCTAGTGTGAGACAATTATTTTTCATTTTTCTCCTAGGATAATAAGACATTGAGAATAAAAAATAAAAATTAAATGTTATGGTGATTGTATTTGATGATTCAGTTTGGCAAAATCTTCCTAAATAATGTGACTTAGTTTAATAGGACCCTCCTACATAATGGAATTAGCAGGACCCTCCTACATAATGGAATTAGTAGGACCCTCCTATATAATGAGATTTAGATTAATAGGACCCTCCTACATAATGGGATTAGCAGGACCCTCCTACATAATGGGATTAGCAGGACCCTTCTACATAATGGGATTAGCAGGACCCTCATACATAATGAGATTTAGATTATGGGATTAGCAGGACCCTCATACATAATGAGATTTAGATTAGCAGGACCCTCCTACATAATGAGATTAGCAGGACCCTCCTACATAATGAGATTAGCAGGACCCTCCTACATAATGGGATTAGCAGGACCCTCCTACATAATGGGATTTAGATTAGCAGGACCCTCCTACATAATATGATTTAAATTAGCAGGACCCTCCTACATAATGGGATTGGCAAGACCCTCCTATATAATGTGATTTAGATTAGAAGGACTCTCCTCGTAAGGGGACTAGCAGGACCCTCCCGGATAATGGGACTAGCAGGACCCTCCTCATAATGAGATTAACAGGACCCTCCTGGACAATGGAGCAGAACCTCCTACATAATGAGATTTAGTTTAGCAGGACCCTCCTACATAATAAGATTAGTTTAGCAGGACCCTCCTACATAATGAGATTACTTTAGCAGGACCCTCCTACATAATGGGATTTGGTTACTTTCTCCTAGGATAAACACTTCCTAATCTGAGTTTATTTATTTATTTTAAATTCACATTTGCTAATAACTCACAAAAATTTTCCAGTGAAAACTGGGGAAATTTTTTTGTTTATTTCCTTTGTTTTTGATGGTTTTCAGGTTTCTTCTAGCGAAACATGGATTTGAAATTCAAGAACAAAGTTTCAACTCTTTTCAGAATAATCAATCCCCATGATAGCTAGAATCAACTTCTTCAATACATGTAGCAGCCTGACTTCCTGATATCTATTTATATTCAACTTCTGATAAAAAAAACAAACAGGCATTTAAGAACATTTTTAAATTGTCATTCAGAAGAGTGCCAAAAGCTCGTTCTAAGCGGCAAGTTAAGCCTCAATCCAATTCAAGATCAAGATACTCACCCAAAAATCAAGGTGATATCTGAAAGTCAAGACTCAAGTGAAGACTCAAGAGAAGCTGCATAGATAGGAGTTTGTACTATTATTTTCCTTTTGGCTAATTATTTTTCATTTTTTATGTAATTAAGGATAAGATCCACGATCTGGAGCCTCGATGGAACCTCACTTAACTTCCAACTCATCACCTCATTTCCTTGAACTACATCTTATTTGATTCCCTTACAACCCGGGATATGTAGGATGTCCAAAACCAAGACTCGGTTGCATATTTTTATTTATTTATTTATTTTTCATTCAAAGAAGAGTCCAGTCAAAACTTGTCACTCTGTCTACTTCTTTGTCTGAAAACTCTTCGTGTTTCCAGTCAAAGAGGGGCAAACTGTAGACACATAATTTTTGACTGAACATAAAGACTTACACTATTTTTTTTTATTCCTTAAATATTTCTTTTATCTTTAAGTTAGATATATTGATTTTGTCTTATTTTAGTAAGTTTATTTTAATTTTTTTTGAAAATAACAAAAATATATGTTTTATTTCAATTTAAATTTTAATAAATAAATTAGTATTTCTTAATCATAATTATTATTAGTTCAAAAAATATTTAAGTAATATTCTTATATTAGATTATATTATAAAAAAAAAAAAGGTAACCTAAAACTAACCTACACTACATCCGCACTCACCCACATTTCACCCCACTCCTCCCATTGACCCTCACACTACCCACACAACACATACTCCTACACCCCCTGTAAATACCAACAACACCCCCAAAAAAAAAAAAAATCAGAAAGGCATCCCCCTACATACAAAACCAAAACATTTTCTTTTTCTCTCCAGTAACACATGCACACATTTCCTTTTCCGAACAAAAAAAAATCACCTTCATATCCAAATACATTCTACGCTACTACAAAGCAAACACACGCCAACACAAACAAAAAAAGAAAAACACAACACAATAAAAGTTGAGTTTGAGGTTTATTTTCGCAGTTCCGATCGTGGTCTTTTTTTGTGAATTTATTTTCACAAGAGGTAACACTTAATCCTTTTTATATAGTTTAATGTCATGATTATACAAGCATTGGTTGCAATATATTGAAATTGTTAAATTTCGTATGTGTTTAAACCATTTATATTTATTGATGTCATAATATGAAGTATGTTCAAATCTTTCATATCAACTCTATGTTTAGATCTTTTATATCATTAGACTTAATGAGAAATTGTTATCATAATAAAACATAATTTATTTCCTGTTTAAACAACCTATAGTTTATTTCACATTTAAGTAACACTATTGTCCAAGTCTATTCTTATTTTCATATTTTTTTAATGATGATTTGTGTAGTTATGGCTTAATAAATTGAAATGATGAGAATAATTAATGACAAAGATTCATTAGGTAAAGATGTTAATTTTAGTTAAAACGTACAGAATGTTAAAAAAATATAATGATTTTTTTTTTTTTTAAGAAAAGAGGAGCGGAACTTTTTTAAAATAAAGGTAAGTAAAAAATAGAAAAAGATAAAAAACAAATATAAGAAAAAGAGGAATAGAATACGTGTCAAAAACAGAAAAATAAGAAAAAATAAAATTGAAGCATTGGAAGCATATTAATAATAATAATAAAATAATGAAAAGGTAAAAAAAGAAAAAGAAACGTAATAATAAAAAATAATAATAAAGAAAAAGTAAAAAAAAAGAATCTCTTAATCTTACTCTATTTTGTTTGAGTAAATTTATGCACGTATATATATTTTTAATTAACGGACATATACTAATAAAATAAGGTAGTTTAAAATAGGTTTAAAATAAATCAAAGAATGAGGGTAAATAACCTTTTTTATTATTATTACGCTAATAATATTATATCCAAAAACTTAAGTCAAGTCATACAAAGGTCAATAAAGAGACCGTGTTAGAACCACGGGATTCGAGAGATGCCTAATACCTTCCCCTCAATCAATAGAATTTCTTACCCGATCTCAGTTTTCGCAGACCAAACAAAATAAAGAGTCAAATTTCCTTTTGATTAGGCATTTAAATAAGGTGACTTGGAATACCAAAACTCAATTCTAAGTGGCGACTCTGATTAATAAAATAATCTCTTTTCGAAATGTCACTTTAATTGTAAAAAACTCTTTTCTTTCAAAACAATTAATTTTGAGGAAAAATAGGGTTGTGACAAGCTCTACAAGGAGGCATGATCTGAAAGCGTTTAACGTCGAGTTAGAAACAAGGAATTAGATCATACCTTACGCACGATAAGAGTAATAAGAAATTGAAGTTTTCGTAAAACACTTCATAGCCTCCCTCTCATTTGATGTGGTGCATTTCACAGCCATGAAAAGGATTCTACTTAGTGCGGATTTTCAGACATTCTAGGACTCTTAAACCTAACGATCTGATACCAAGTTTTTCACTCCCCGAGGCTACCCCTTGGATGCGGACACGGGACCTAGGATCACGAGTGACCCCAAGCTAACCCTGCTGGCATATCATAAGCATACTAAAGTAAACTGAATCAATAAACGTTGTGCGGAAGCTAAATCATATGATAATCTGAAATGATGGGGAATACCCATATACTATTTGAATAAATGAAAACTGAGAGTTTGAAATACAACTGAAAAGTCAAACTCGAACTCTAAAGCTGAGACTAACTATGTCTAAAATAAAGACTTTACTGACTAGAAATGCTGAGACATGCCCCAGCTAGATCTAGAAAAAGCGAAACTAAAGCTAAAAGCAAGGAGAGATAATCATGTCACTCGTTCTCGAAGAATGAGGACTCACAACTGATGTTGCTGAACTAAATATCGAGAACCTATCTATACGTGATCTGGAAGCTGAGAACTTGAACCTACATCACGAGAAGATGTAGCACAGAGTATGCGTCAGTACTTGAAAGGTACTGAACATGCAGGATAGAGTAAAGCTGAACAATAATCATAGTTGAACCAAAGCATATATCTGAGCAATGATAAGAGATAAGTATGTTACTAAATTGAGAATACTGAACATGAAATAACTGAATGCAATGACCAAGTTTATAACATGATGAGACTGAATACTAAACTGTAACTGATAACCTGGTTAATGCAATAGAGTCTGACTAAATTGTTAAATTGTGGGAGCTGCTAATAGCCGACATAAAACCACATAAGCTAAATGTGGAGTCTGATATATACGCCCTAGCGAGAGGACCCAATATACCCTGCCAGAGGTATTAAAGCATGACTGGCGTGATCACTAAAATGATGCCAACAGATGGGACTTACAACCTATGGGGCACATAGTTCTGGGTCTTGAGGGTGACTGACCCTAGTCCACTCGGTATTAAGCTTCTCCCAACTGATTATGTAATTAACATTTTATGACTAAATTTCTGTAATACTGGATAGCTCAAAACTGACATGCTAACTCAAAATGCAACATTAATATACTGATAATGAAACATTCAAAAACTGAGGCATGCATATCTAAATTATCTGACCTAGCATGTGTAATTCATGAACTAAAAGAACTACAAAGCTAGGGTTCTGAATTTATGAAAAATCTACACAAAACGATATTGAATTCATGACTATCTGATTTGGATCATTCTAATAGCTAAAACCTAACAATTTCTAACATTCAAGAAACCCTAGGTCTAGTTAATTTTATGGGAATCAAGATTTTAACTGAAATCTAGGGACCTAATGGGTGAAAGGAACCTACTAGTCAAATTCCACATACCTGGTGACGAATTTCATGGAGAAATCTTTCGATTTCAGGCTGGAACTGATGAAAACCTTGCTGCATTTTGGAACTAGGTTGGTCGACTCTTTCTCCTTCTATTTCTCTATTTTGATCGACTTCTTGGTGAATGATATGACTAGGGTAAGTTCTAATTAAGTTGCTAGGCTTAAACTGACCAAAACTTCGTAGTTTAGTGGTCCAACGCATGAGAAAAAGACCAAAAGACCCTTGACTTAAAAACTGTCGGGGCAACCGATGGACCGTGGCAGGACCGACGGTCCGTGCTGGTCAACCATCGTTTGGTGACTGGGAGCTGGAATTTGGGAGTCTAATCTACAGCCCTGGACCACGGACCATGGTCTAGTCGTGGGTTGACATTTAGCCAATTTTTCTGAGGGTTTTGGTAAGGGTCACAGGTTGCCATCCACGGACCACCAGCACGAGCCATGGATCACCCTACGGTTCATGGGTGGCAACCGTGGGTTGCACATGCAACTTCTAGAAATCTGCATTTTAGTCTATTTTCGGATACGGGTTGTTACATTATATATTGATACAACCTCTATCCAAAAGTGCAATGTCGCTAAGGTAAAAGTTTAGATTGAACTAGCTGAGGAAAGGCATCCCCACATTTGGATATGAATTTATGAGGAGGATCTCAACATGGGAAGATGACAAGCTATACAATATGAGAGTGTTCCGAATTTCTGCATTTATTGCAAGCCAAAAGGACACCAAATCCATGTTTGTACCATAAAAAAAGGGATGAGGATTACAAAAGAAGGAAAGAGCTTGAGAATGAAAAAAGAAGTAAAAATAAAATTGATCAGGAAAAGAAGGAAAACAGGCATTAAGCTATAAAAAACAACAAGGAACCATCCAGCACTAATGTTAACATAAGCTAACAACCCCACACAGGAACGACAAGCAACACTCAAGGAGATCAATGGCAAACTCAAAAGAGGAAGAACAACAAAACCAATCATAACAATTATGATAGACCTGATTCATCTCAAGAGAAGGAAGACACAAAACAACATCCACACAATCAAAGTAAGGCAGGTAAAAATACTATCACTACTCATAATACTTATATTGAAAAGACTGTGCAGGATCAAGCCAACTCCCAAGAAGAAGAACATGACCAAATTATTGAATACAACCCAGAAATGGAGGAGCAAAATGGAAATGAGTCTGGTAAGGCTTTACCCCTCCCTAAATCCCAAACTTCCCCACTGTCCAAAATGCAGAAATCCTCAGTGTAAGGGAAGAATACAGTCAAGCTTCCAAGACCACAAGAATTGACTCAATTCTCCCAATCCCGCAACGCCCCCATGAAAATTTACTATTGGCTATGACTGATGAAGTTGAAGGAGGGAAGGATGGGGTAGTGCAGGAGAAATAGACTAACTTGTAGGAAATGGTGTCCAAAGAGAGGCAATTGACTCATGATATGCATGAGAATATACATAGTGAACCTTGTTGTGACCTTAGAGCCCCTGCTACAACTACTCATAATCAAAGTAATCAATCCATTCAGACAGAAAAAGGAAGGGACCAGAAAGAATTGAAGGTTCAGGATACTTCTTAGGATAAAATTGATGAGACTAGTCAGGTTCATAATTCTCTAGGCACTCCAAATAAGATTGCATGGCACTCAAGGGTTCATTAATTCAAAGGAAATAATTGAGAAGAGATAATTTAGACCCAAGGCAAGATATCAATTCTCCTATGCATACTGCAGGAGAAAAAGATGATCAAGGGACTTCAAATGTTCAAAACCAACGGGATGGTAATGACTCTTCGATGAGACCTCCTAATAACAAATTAAGGGATAGAATGAGCAACTATAAAAGGGATGCAATTAAAATAAAACAACAAAAAAACAATGAATCGAATGAAATCAACATGGAAACAATGCAACAACAACCTCACAAGGTGAAACATAAGGAAATAGGTATTAGCAGGGTTAATATTAAGGAGAAGGATGACTATGGGGTACTTAATTCTGAGGATGATTATGACCAAGATACACAGTCCCTGGAAGAGCAAGATGATGCAAAAGAAGAATCAATTGCCCATCATATTAAGGCTTTTGGATCAACTCTTCATAATGAAATCCAAGAGAAAATTCAGGATGTCACTGCTTAGCAAGGACCATCTCCTAAAGGTAGACAACTGATACAATAAAATTTCAAACAGGCCTACACCAGTACATCTGCTAGCTCCAGCAAACCCAACACATGATCTAGAAGTAGAGATTTTTAATGATTAAATTTTTGTTGGAATACTAGAAGTATCAACACCCAAGGTTAATTGGAAAGAATCCAAATTCTCAAGAAAATGCACAACCTTTCTATGATTGCATTTCTTGAACCATTTGCTGAGAATACACAAATCAATAGGTATATAATTCAACTCAATATGGATAAGGCCTTCTTCAATCAATATGGTAAAATTTGGATATTTTTGAATGAAGATATGGACTGCCATATTATTGAAGCTGAAGACCAACATATCACTTGTTCTTTAGAACATGTCGAGGTCAAGGGCAAGTTTATTATATCCTTTGTCAAGTGCAAAGACCATCTCAGGAGGCTACTCTGGGATAAGCTTATGCAATTTTCTAAGAATAACACCCCTTAGTATACTATTCGTGATTTCAATGTGATCACATCCACAAAAGAAAAACACGAGGTATTCCTTAAAATATGAATAAAAGTTTTGAGTTTCTCAATATTATAGAAGCATGTGGGTTGGTGGATTTAGGGTATAATGGTAATCATTTACCTGGTGCAATCAATGAGCTGAGGAGGACAAAATATGGAAGAGGGTGGACAAAGCTATGACTAATGACAAATGGTTAGAAGACATACCCCACACAACAATTACTCATCTGCCAGTTGTAGGTTATGATCATAGCCCTTTGCTTATGGAAATTACTGTGAGACACGGATAGAGTTGCAGATATTTTAAATTCTTGCACTGCTGGACAGAAAATGAAAAGCTCATGAATATTGTCAAGGAGTACTAGGAAAGGGAAGCTACTGGTAACCCTATGTGGAAGTTACATTGCAAAATTAAGAGGCTTGCCTCTAATCTGAGCAACTGGTCAAGAATGGAATATGGAGACATTTTCAACACAGTTAAGGAGTATGATAAGAAGGTCAAAATTGTTGATGAGAATATTGCTTTGCAGAACGCTGATGAGAATAGAGAAAAGTTACATCACGTTAATGCAAAATACATCAAGTATCTCAAACTGGAAGCCTCTATCCTCCAACAGAAAACACAACTCCATTGGTTTAAAGAAGGGGACACCAACTCTAAATATTTCCATTGTGTTATGAGAGGAAGGAGGAGAAATATTTTTATCCACAAAATATGCACCGAAGAAGAGGAATGGGTTCAAGGAGATGAGATTATAGCTAAGGAAACATGTAAGTATTTCCAGAAATTTTTCTCAAGGAAGGATCATAGGATTGCAGAAGACATACTACAGTGCATTCCATGGATGGTCACACCTGAGCAAAATAAAGTTTTATAAGAGTTACCTACACTAGAAAAGGTGCAGCAGGTGGTGCAGTCCATGAATCCCAATTCAACTTCTGTACCTGATCGCTTTAGAGGAAAATTCTATTTGGTTTATTGGAAAATTGCTAAAGAAGATATACTTGCTGCAGTTCAGGCCTTCTTCAGTGGTTATATCATGCCTAAGTTCATGTCTCAAGCTTGTATGGTATTTCTGCCTAAATTGAGCACCCCAATAAGCTCAATGAATTTAGGCCTATCAGTTTAAGTAACTTTACCAACAAGATCATCTCCAAGCTCCTTTGCCTTAGGTTGGCTCCTATATTACCTAACCTCATATCTCCAAATTAGTCTGGATTTGTAAAAGGGAGGAGTATTCCTGAGAATATTATGTTGTCTCAGGAAATTACTTATGGCATCAAGAAACCTAGTGAAGGGGACAATGTGGTAATCAAGTTTGATATGGCTAATGCTTATGAGAGGGTGTCTTGGTCTTGCACTTGCATAGTGTTGAGAACAATGGGATTCGGAGAACAGTTCATTAATATGGTTTGAAGGGTTATGAGTAACAACTGATACTCAGTTATTGTAAATGGTACTAGGCATTAATTTTTCCACTCCACTAGAGGGCTCAAACAAGGGGATCATTTGTCTCCTGCATTGTTTATATTGAGTGCTGAGGTTTTGTCCAGGTTGTGTAACCTTTTCTATCAAGATCAAAGCTATAAATCATTTAACATGGAAATTAGGGGACTTCAGATTAATCATCTTTGCTTTCTTGATGATGTAATCATTTTCACATCTGGAACAAGAAATTCTTTACAAATAATCATGAAAACCTTATCTACTTATAAAGGTGTCTCAGATCAGCTTATTAACAAGGAGAAAAGTCACTTTATAGCACCAACTAATACTCCTCCAGATATCATTGATTTGATTAGGGGCGGATCTATTCAGGAAGGCAGGGTGCCACGCCGCCCACAAGCTTCGACGGAAACTTTATGTATATGGGTATTAAGATATGTATATGCAAAATATAGATAAATAATATATGTGCCCACCCACAGTACAAAAGTACTCTGTGGTGCCAGTGGTTAAAGGATATATGTATGAGCGTAAGGTCGCGTGATCGTATCTACTTAACACATTTTTTTTTCTTTCTTAAAACTGCTGGAACGTTTAAGGCTTAGTCAAAGTCAGCTTTTCAACCTTTTTTTTTTTCTTTTTCTTTTTACCATTGTTTCAAATTATTTTGCTACTTTCATTATTTTTAAATAATTTTATAAGTATGAAATTTATCCTAATTCATCCTACTTCTAACATTTGATATTATTTTTTCTATCATGTATTAATTATTTACATTACTAAAATACTTATCAATTAACAAAATTAAACAATAATTTATTTTTTTGGTTTCCCAACTCCTAACAAAGGCGACTCCCTACCCAAGGAGTCTAGAATTCACTTATTTATTTATTCATTGTTTAATTTTACTTTTTTCGTGCTTGTGATTGTAATTTGTAAATAGAAACAAGAATGACATACATGAGGTTGAAAATATTCTTTAGCGATTTGGAGTAACTAGTTTTTTGACACGTTCGTTGCACGTGATTATCAATCCAATAATATATGTTATAGTAAATAGTATTGCTTATTTAAGCGAAGATTTGAATAATAAGCTTAACAAAATATATATATATATTCATATTCATGCAAACCTATGAAGATGGTCAATGAAAAATTTTATTAGTTAAATGCAATAATGTATATATTTATTTCAATTTGATAAGGTTCAATCATGTAATTAGTCTTATATTACTAATATTTCCTTCTATACAATATTTGCTTTGTATTTTTCTTGTTATCTAACAAGATGTGCTTTGCATGTGTATTCCATGTTAAATTGTTTAGATGTCATATGAACATGCGAAGAGAACAACTACATTTTATATAATGACATATTTTCACATTTTTTGTGTAAAAATAACTCGGAACATTTTAAAATAATAAATTTTGAAGTTAGAAGATCTTGTTAACTTGATAATACATTTGTGACATATATAATACTTTAATTTAAATACAAATGCCTACCCAAATATAAATATATATTTGCATTAATGAAAATATTTATGTCAGAAAATTAACTATTAATTAAATAAATTAAACTAATACAAACTTCAAGTGGCGTTATTACAACTCATATGAACTTTTCTTCGTCTAAAATACTGAAATATTAAGAAATAGTAAATAAGTAAAACAAAAGGGCAATGTTTATACATTAATAACTATTTTGAAGCAAACTTCATGATAGTCTAAATCACATAAGTAGTATTGATAAATAAAGTCATTCTTTTGTCTTGAGCATCAAAAACAAATTGTGACAATTCTCTAAATTTTGGAAAAGATATTCAGAAGCATATATCTACATCACAAGAGAAATTATTAACAAAAACAAATGAATTTAGACTACATCAGGGTAACTTCATAGATTGGAATATTACATACTAATAGATTGGAATATTACATACTAATGTATATATTAAGCAAAAAAATAATTATTATATCATCAAGATTTTTTTCCTCAAGTACTCGAGGTAATGTTTTTTGTGTCTTATCTGAAAAATCATGACCTTTTCGAGAAGTCACAACCCTCTGGAAAAGTCACAACCCTTTGGAAAAGTCACAACTCTTTGGAAAAGTCACAACTCTTTGAAAAAGTCACAACTCTTTGGAAAAGTCACAACTCATCAAAAAATCACAACCCTTCGAAAAAAGTCACAACTTATCGAAAAGTCACAACTCATCGAAAAAGTCACAACCTAATTTAGGGATATTATAGTAATTTAACATCAAGTTAGGATTTCATGCTTTTAAGGTAATATAGATATAGATTATAATAATAATGTGATATTAAAAAAAGAGAAGAGGAATGATGTGTTTATGGCGATCGAGTAGTAGGTTATTTCTGGTTTAGCATTTTTATATTATTCATATCCAATGCGTTATTTTGTGAGATACATGTTAATTTTTATTTTTTTACTGAGAATTTCTAAAGAGTTTCAAAAACTTGTTTTCTAGGAGTAAATAATCTTTAAGAATATGTGTTGGAGCTCACAATAGTTTATTAAAGGAAAATAAATAGGGTGGTGAATATTTAATCAATATAAGTGTTTAATCATATCTTGTTTTTGTATTAATTTGTATTTATTTAATAGTATTACATTCAAACTATTTGTGTTACTCGTTAATGATTGTTTAATTGGTGAGAATATGTTATAATGTCTGCATTACTTTACAGATCTGTACTTTAATAAAGCGTTGGGTTGACCATAATACTTTGATTATAAAGTTGTTACTTAGAGACTAATGCAGTTTTGTTTTGATAGTCATAGGATTATCTCTAGCCTAAGTCTCAAGAAGATCATTCATAAAGCTTGGAGGGTGCCATGGGAATTAGCAGAAAAGGTGGAAGAGATTAGGGAAATTATGCAGCAGATCAGTGCAACAATCACACATATTTTCAGAGAAGGTAATGGTTTGGCAGACTCTTTGGCTAATATAGCCATGGAATCACAATCTGAGCATCAATATCTCAGGTTCCAGGAGTTGCCACTGAAGGAAAGAAGGATCCTAAATGTAGAAAAAGCACAAATCCCAACACTCATAATAAGGACTCGTAAAATCATTCCTAAATGAGCAATAAACCAGGCCATAACAGACAAGAGAATCAGGAGCAACACAAAATCTAGCAGATTCCAAACAAAACACAGACTCACTGATATGCAAAGGAATAGATATAAAAGATTATTCTTTATTTACATCATACCAGCTAAACTAGAAATAATAGCAAAGGTGAATACAAGACAACTGCAAGCTACATGGATCAAGAGAAGACAACAAGCATACATGAAGCAAGATTCATATCAACGAAAATGGGGCAGGGTTTTAACTCATTTAAGGCGAAGATTACTCCTCTGCGAAGCTCCATCACAGATCAGCCTCTTCCTTGGAGCACTGGAAAAGAAAATAACCACAAGGAATATTGATAAGCTCCACAATCGACCAAATGCAAAAATGGAAGCACAACGGAAGGGAGAAAGAAATGTTCAAAGTAGTAGCGGGTACGGGAGGCGATAATTCAGACAAGGCGACGGAGGATATGGCTATTGCCCATTCACTTGCCAAACGTGGAAATGCCCTAGATATTTGTTGGGTCGAATATTCTAGATTAATTTTATGTTGTTTTGGTATTTTATTTGGGCCAAAGTCCTTGTACAAAATGTTGGCTTCTGAAAGTTAAATAAAAAGGCCAACAGGCCACAAAAATTTGATTTAAAAAAAAATATATTTATTTTATTTCTTTTTAAATAAGAGTAATAAATATCAAATGTGTTTCAGTAAACAATGTGGTTCCACATCTTTTTGAGACACTTGAAAGATTCAAGGATGCGGTAACGCACCTTGGCCAAATGATCATATTAAATTTTCTTTAATGTACACTTAAATTTGTAGAGACGAAAATAGATATACTTCTAAGTAATTATACCTCAAAAATTGAGAATGCAGTTATGCATCTGATTTGAGATTAAAAAATTTCAACAATAAAATATGTGAGCAAACTTTCGCATATAACCATATATCTAAAGTATTTTAAAGTAATTAGAATTTAAGAAAAGCAACCGTGCAAGAACTACGGGACTCGAGGGGTACCTAATACCTTCCCCTCGGTCAACAAAATTCCTTACCCGGTCTTTTGTTTACACAGACTAAAGAGTCATTTCCTTTTGATTAGTGATTCAAAAAGGTGACTTGGAATAGCATAACTCAATTACAAGTGGTGAATCTGAAAGAAATGAAATAACCCCAAAACAATATTGTCACTTAAAGTGGAAAAACCCTTTCCGCAATCGAAAAGGGCAATGACATATCTGCCGACTCTACTGGAGACTAAATAGAATTAGAGCTTTATTATATTGACTTTTACCTGATTTTATTATTTTTTGGATATATTGTGTATGATAGCCTCATATGCTACTTGTTGCCTAGTTATCGCTTTGATATTATTGAACTGTATTACAAATTGTCTTCTCTCGTGCATCCCATCCAAGTCTCTAAAAAATAGTGTAGAAGGGAATGGAGTTATGTTTGTTGAGATAAAGCTGGAGTGTCTTAACACATATTGAAGGATTTAGTTACACATGTTAGTTGGGGTTGGACCAACAATGAAATTAGAATATTACTGCTACTGATAAGTTGCCCCTCCATGTTCTGAGTTGTCCACTCGTGTAAGTCAGTCTAGACACTATCTTCATCAGATTTAAACCTAATAGAAATAAAATGCACACATGCTTATCTCTAGTAGGTTCCACTTATTTGCATCATTTGCATTTGACTTAGTGGGCATCAGCACAGGGTTTGAGTCCGTCTCGGACAGAAGACCCTTTTTTTGACCAACATGTGCATTTTATGTGTTATTTGTAAATATCATTTGGAAGACCTTGATTTTTGATTGACTTTGCATTCCCTCTAAAATAAATTCTTTAATATTTATACCTGTTTTTTTCCTTTCTTATTATTTTTTTCTTCCCTAAATAAAATAAATATAAATAAATAAAATAAACTATATATATAAAAAAATTAAAAATTGAATTTGTCATATATATATCTATACTAATTTTTCGACACGTGCGTTGCACGTGATTATCAATTCAGAAATTTAAGCGAAGATTTAAATAATAAGTTTTGACAAAATAAGTTTGCAAATTCTTTTGTGAAGGTTCAATGTGGATCATCATATATATATATATATATATATATATATATATATATAT
>JAJOOR010007742.1:0-50288 GCA_036250505.1 Solanum acaule | reverse complement strand
TATATATATATATATATATATATATATATATATATATATATATACACATTTTTTTTAAAGTTACCGGGTGCATGTGGGTCCCCCCACCCTCGACTTAAGCAATACACTCTTGGAATAATATTTTAAGTTTAACTGAATCTATATGATTTAGTATCTTTTTTTCTACAATGAATATAATAGATTCCTATTATTGATAGAGAGCAATATAAAAAAAATATTGATTTGTAATTTGTATGGGCTGAATTGGTTTAATGAAAAATGTTAGCAACAAAAAGTAAGAATTGAAATTTGTTTATCTTTCCTTCTATTTTATTATCACAATCAATTAATGAATTAAAGGAGCAAAAAGAAATTAAAAGAAATTATAGTCACTGATAGTTTTTTTAATATGAAAAAAAGTTATGCATAAAATTAAAAACTAAACACATGAAAAAATCAGTAAGATTCAACATTCAATATAGTTAAATTAAAATAAATCATATATAAAAATATAATTTTTCAGTGAAAGCAAGGTTCGAATGAATTTTGAGCCTAAGGATTATTTTTAAATTAATTTTTCATGAGAGGAAACTATACAACTAACAAAACCTCTTCAATTTCTTCTTACATAAAAACCAAAAGATGCAATATTGATTTACTTATAGCACCTAAAAAGACAAATTCAGTAATTTTAGTCAATATTCATTAATTGTATTAATATATATAAGAAATCCATATAAAATTTATTCAAAACTCAGTTACTAGTATTTAATGTCACTATTATAGATACTTGAATCTATAGTTCAAATATGGCTTGCTAAAATAAAAAATATCTTCACACTCTCTATATATAGCCTCTGAAAAAAAATTCTTGGATTAACATATATACATATATATTTAAATATCATATAAAATCATTAATGAAGATCAAAATTTACATATTTTTCTATATAAAAAAACACCCCCACTCTGCCAAAATAAGTAATAAGTGGTTTTTAAAGAATGATTTTCAATAATAATTTGTAAACTCACTATTATGGCCCGAGCCTATACTCTGGACACGACTGGCACTCGAAAATCATTGCTGGCACCAAGCAAACCCTTGGCCTGGCTCAACTCTCAGCGGAAGACTTACTCAACAACATATGAACTCAAAAGTAAAACTTTACTCAAAATCTCAAAATAGAAACTCATAATATTTTAAATAAAACATTCATTGGCCAAAAGAGGAAACTCAAATCTAGAACATCAACAATGAAAATGAAAAAGACTTCTCAAAACTCTATTGTCTATGAAGTCTCTACTAACTGAGATGGACGTCGGGACAAGACCAACGACATCCTAATAAACAAGACTGAAATGTAAACTCAATGTGAAACCCTACAAAAAGCAAGGAGGCTCACCAAATGTAGCTGGAACACGACTAGATCAATGTAGCGCCGGTTGCTGATCCTGAATACATGTATCTGCATAATAAAACAATGCAGGCCACATGGCATCAGTACATTGAATGTAAGGGGAACACTGAACATAACCTGCAAGCTTGAACTGATAAAAAAGAAACCATACTCACCTCAACTCAACTCGACTCAAGGATACTCAAGAACTCATAAATACTCAACTCAATTCAATATAAAAGCAATAATAAGATGCATTATAAAGAAAGTTGTTAAAACAGTAATTTGTAACTCAATGTATTTAAAAATATAATAAAACTCTTTTACTCTTAGTTTTATTTAAAGATACAAAATTACTCAATTTGGGAAACTCTCTAACTGACAACCATCATAGTCACTCCCCGAGGCTAACCCCTTGACGTAAACACGGAAGCTAGGATCACGAGTGACCCCAAGCAAACCCTGAGATGGCATATCATAAGCAAACTAAACATATCTATGAAAAGATGAATTAATGCAAAAATTAAATCAATTTATTACTGATAGTGAGGGATACTAAAAACTGGTTTGAATATATAAAATATACTAAGAGTTTAGTGATACTGAATAAACACTCAAAACAAAAGTTGAATCTAATACTATGTCTGGAAAAGCCTGTACTGACTAGAGTTTTTGGGACATGTCTCCAGCTAACCCTAGTATTCTATTGTCCTCGAAGTATGAGGGCTCACCACTGAAGCTGTTGAATATGGATCAGGTACCAATCTATACGTGATCTACATGATGAATACTTGAACCAACATCATGAAAGGATGCAGCGCAGAGTATGCGTTAGTACTTGGAATGTACTAAGCATGCAGGATATGGAATATAGCTAAACAAATATATAAGCTGAACAAATGTAACTGACCAATAACATAATCTGAACAAAAGAATAGATATTCAAATATAACTAAAAACTGAGCTAAATGCAATGACCAAGTAGTAATCATGAATTTAACATACTGAGACTGAATACAGAAGTATAACTGAAAACCTGGTCAATGCACTAGAGTTTGACTGTCGGAGCTACTATTAACCGACATAAAACCACGTGAGCTAAACGTGGAGTCCGATTTATACGCCCCATCAAGAGGACCCAATATACCTTGCCAGGGTTATAAAGGCATGACTGGCGTAATCACTAAATCTGATGTTGACATAAGGGACTTATAAACCTACGAGGGCACGTAGTTCTGGGATTATGATGGTACGCTAAACCCTAGTCCAACTCAGTGCTAAGCCTACTCCCAACTGGAATACATGTAGGACATAACATAACTGAAATACTAGATTAGCTCAATATTTTGACATGCTAACTGCAAATGCATCATTTATGTACTGACAATGAAACATTCGAAATCTAAAGCAAGTATATCTGTTTAACTAACCTAGCAAGTGTAATTCATGAACTAATAGAATCTACACAACTAGGGTTCTGAGTTTTATGCAATGAACTAAGCAACGATTCGAAAAAAGCATGATATTTTGATAAGGAATACAATAACAGCTAAATCACAACAAATCTCTAAGGTTTTAGAAAACCCTAGGTCTAAACAAGATATAGGAATCAAGAATCTGACTGAATTCTAGAGACCTAGTGAATGAAAGGAACCTACTAGTGAAATCACACATACCTGGTGATGAAATCAATGGAGAAACCCTTCGATTTCAGGGCTAGAACTGAAAAAAACATGTTGCGTGTTCTAGAGGGGTTTGGTCGACTCTTTTACTTTAAGTTTTGATGAATTTTGGTGAATTGATCGCTTAGAGTAAAGTCTGGCTAGAATACTAGGCTAAAACTAATGAAAACGACGTAGTTTAGGGGTTTAACGACGTAGTTTAGGTATTAACACATAGGGGAAAAGACCAAAGCAACCCTAACTTAAAAGCTAATGGGCCCCTTCCATGGAGCCACTGACGGACCGTCAAAGGGACCACGACCCATCAAGTGGGTTGTGAATTCTTTGCCAATGGTTACTGGTTCTAGCACTCCCCTAGACGGTCCACTTCATGGACTGTGTGAAGGACAACGGACCATAAAGGCCACCGTGGTTCTTCACTTAAGGCTAGGGGCGTACTGGTTCACCTTCAGAAGCCTCACCATGGTCCGTGTAGAGGACCACGAACCGTGAAAGCCACCGCGATCCTTCAGTTGGGCTTGGGGTCTGCTGGCTCAGGACAACGGACCTATCCACGGACCGTCATCAAGACCACGTCCCATGGTGGGCTCCGTGTTCTGATGCTTAAGCCTTGGTGTCTATCTCTTACCTCCACGAACTTTCCCATAGCTCGTGTGGGGATCCACGGCCTGTGAAGGGTCCCGCGGATCACCCACACACTTCTTCAACAAAGAAATGTGAAAGACTGGATGAACCGGTGGTAGTTCTATTGGCAACTCTAATTCATAAGCCACATTACTAACCCTTATGATGATTCTTTAAGGACCTACATATCTAGGACTGAGCTTTCCTTTCTTGACAAATCTCATCACCCCCTTCATAGGTGATACTTTCAGAAAAATACAATCATCAATTTCAAACTCTAAGTCCCTTCTTCTCACATCTGCATAGGACTTTTGACGACTCTGTGCGGTCTTAAGTATATCTCTAATGAGCTGAACTTTTTCCATAGCTTCCTGAAGTAAATCTGGCCCAATCAGTGCTGCTTCACCTACTTCAAACCAACCAAGTAGAGATCGACATCTATACCTGTATAATGCCTCATAAGGGGCCATCTGAATGCTGGAATAAAAGCTATTATTATAGGCGAACTGTATGAGAGGTAGGTGATAGACCCAACTACCCTTGAAATTGATCACACAAGCTCTCGACATGTCCTCTAAGGTCTGAATTGTATGCTCTGCTTGACCATCCGTCTGTGGATGAAATGTTGTATTGAGATTTACCTGAGTACCAAGACCTTTCTGAAATGATTTCCATAAATGAGAGGTAAACTGAGGACTTCTATCTGAGATGATATACAAAGGAACCCCATGCAGCCTGGCTATCTCACTAATGTGGAGTTTGGCATAATCCTCCATTTAATTTGTGGTCTTGACAGCCAAGAAGTGAGCGGACTTAGTAACTCTATCTACTATTACCCAAATGGAGTCATGTTGTCTGCGAGTACGAGGTAAACCCGTAATGAAGTCCATGCTTATGACTTCCCACTTCCATGTTAGAATGTTAATCTCTTGAGTCATACCTCCTAGTTTCTGATGTTCTACCTTAACCTGTTGATAATTAGGACACTTAGCCACAAAATCTGCTATGTCCCTCTTCATATTGTTCCACCAAAAGACTTCCCGTAGATCACGGTACATCTTAGTGTCACCTAGATATATGGAGTACCTGCAGTTATGAGCTTCTGTAAGAATATGTTGCCTCAACTCACTCACATTAGGAACACATAAGCGACCTTGGTAACGAAGCATACCATCTACCCCTTGGGAGAAAACCTAAACTTTTTGTTGATGGACTGCATTTTTCAAATAAAGTAATATAGGATCACTGTCATGCTTTTCCTTAACCTCCGCTACCAATGAAGATTCTTATCTATTCTGAACTAGCACATCACCATCTGATATGTTCGTAAGGCCAACTCCTAAGCGAGCTAGCCGGTGAACATCTTTTGCTAATTGTCTGTTGAGAGCATCAACAACTACATTGGCCTTACCAGGATGGTAAAGCACATTAATGTCATAGTCCTTGAGGAATTCAAGCTATCTCCTCTGACGAACTGGAGTAGAGACTGAGTAGGGTTCTGAAAGTGTTTCTAGACTAACATAGAAGTTTACTGTTACATAAGGAGTTACATGCTACGCTCAAATTACACCTCCCTAAAGAAGCATAAGCGATCGTATCAAGTAAAGAACCCAACTGTAGGTTGGGGTCGATCCCACGAGGAAAAAATGGTTTAGACTTTACTTTAACCAACAATTATATTCAATTAGTCAAATTACTTCCAGAAACAAGTAATTAAAAGGGGGAGGGGGGGGTTGTAAAACAAATCTTAAGAATTCAGTAAGTAATCAGTGAATAAAAGTCAAGAGTGACCCTTGGTAGGACCATAGAGAAAGCGGCTTATGGGGGCATGTGATATGTCCACCGGACAATCTCGGACCATAGTGGAAGTGAGTGGATCTTGGGCTATGGCCTTTGACTACTTAGAGATCGAACCATAGAGAGTGACGACATAGGAGGCGTAGAATTACCGTACAATCTCCTCACAATAAGTCCCTAGGTCTCGAGCCATCCAGTCACAGTTGTGAAGTTTAAAAAGCCGGTGGATGTCGGGGATAGTGTGCAAGCTCCCTGTGAGGACTCTACGCTCCTCTGTAATAAGTTGGGCCATCTTCTCTTTGTCATTTTTCATCCTGGCATCCCAATAAATTTGTCATTGGCCCTCAACACACCATATATTTGGCTTGCTGGCCACTGGAGTAGGGTCATTATTCCGTGGTGCTGGTGCTGACTCCGAGTTAGTGGCCTCATTAGACGAGGCTGCTTGTTCATTTTCGTCGGACCCTGTGGCTGATTTAGCATTGGACCCCGAAGCATGGGCAGATTCGGACCTTGAAGCATGGCTAGACTCAAAGCCCAAAGCATGGGCTGATTCGGAGCCGGACGTAGACCCATTAGCTGAACTGGAAGCAGCCCCAGTTGGTGATCCGATCAGTGTGTGCTCCTCATCAGACTGGGAGACAGTGACTATGTCGGGAATCACCTTCCGAGGGGTGCCTCTGGTGACTCGGGGTGCCGTGGGAGAAGTTCTTGTGTTGGGAGGAACGTATGTTGGGTATGTTTCCACATCGTTATCCTCGTCGATTAACCTGAAGCTAGGGGCAACAGATTTTGAATCGCCTAGTTTTTATAAGTGACTAACTTCTTGGGTGCTATAGTACCTGCGGATGTGTAATTAGTACCCAAAATAAACTCGTAACACACTCGTAAAGATTGTAGAACTAAAAAACAACAACGACGAAAAATAGAAAAAATATACAGTCAGTGGATACAGTGGTCATCGACGGTGGGGACCAACGGTCCGTAGACTGATCTACGGTGTGTGGGACCCTTTCGTGGATCAGAGGACCAACTATATTGGTCACAGATGAAAACCACGGATGTACAAAACGGTCCGTAGATTAATCTACAATCCACATCCATGGTTTCACACTTAGTGAACTTTCAAGTGCTTCCATCCACAGACCTTATCTACGGTCCGTAGATTGATCTACGGTCCATGAGTCAGTCTCGTGGTGGGATCTGTGCCAGGTTTTAGACATACTTTACTTTCAATCTCACATGGTTGACCATTTTCAACAGGGTCCTAGTCTAATCATGCATTTCAACACTTAATCATGCTAGTTTGTCATTCTCAGGATTCCAATTAATCATTTTAACAAGTATTTAAGATAATCTTTGGAACCCTAAGTCAAAACTTACATTTAGACTTATAATCACATATAACCAGGCGACACAAATCACTATCTATCGTTCCAAGGGTATTGTGACTTCCAAATTTTCGCAAGCAATTTCATCTTACAACTACCCAAGGTCAAGACTCAATCCCTGAATTTCAATAATCAATCAATGAATCAAAATTCAAAGTGAGGAGAAGGTCTATTACCTTACAGCAATGGGAATGGGGTGATTATGTGATGACATATGCTTTCAAGGCCACAAACATCGGACCCTTTTGTGGAATATGTAATGAGTAGGATTCAGAATGGAAAGGAATCATGGGAATTATGCGGAATGGAAGGGATGATTTTATACGGGAGTTATGGACTGATTTAGGGGAGTTGAAGTGTATGAAACGGTTGGAGAGTGAATGGAGGGAAGTGGAAATGATTTCAAATTAGGGGAATTTTAAATAACAGGGGTCCGGGTCGGGTCAGGCAGCATTAGGGTTTTGGACCCACAAGACCCCGTCTATGGTCCGTGGGTCGATGTACTATCCGTAGATTGGGACCGTAGATCACTCTTACACTTGGAAAAGTTTAGGGGCTTACCTGGGATCTACGAACACTATCCACAGTTCATGGATGGATCGACAGATCGTCGATAGGGTCCATAGACCTCTGTACCAGACCATTTTCTACCGAGTTTTCATAGCGTACCTGCACATGTAGAAACCATTAGGCTATTCTTTTTATATTTTCTGGACACTTTTTAGACACGGACCCTATGCTAATTCTAGCCAACACTAATAAAAACTAAAACACCTATCTAAATTAATACAGAGAATCAACTAAACAAAGAAACTGCTAGATGGAAAACAAAAACCTATTATTGGCTACATTGTACATCTTGGGTTGCCTCCCAAGCAGCGCTTGATATAACGTTGTGGCACGACTCAGGCCTATTGATTACTCAGACTTCATCAAGATGATAGGCCTCCACAACCTCTTGCAAACTTTCTGCGTTTCCCAAATAGATCTTGATCCTTTGCCCGTTAACCATGAACCTTGTTCCGTCACTGTTCTCAAGCTCAACCGCTCTATAGGGGAGCACTTTTGTGAGCAAAAATGGCCCGGTCCATTTGGATTTGAGTTTGCTCGGAAACAAGCGCAACCTAGAGTTGAATAGAAGCACAAGATTACTCTCAACAAATTCTCGTTTTTCAATTCTTTGATCATGATACCTCTTCATATTCCCTTTGTACAAGGCTGAACATTCATAAGCTTTTAGGCAAAACTCATCAAGCATATTCAAGTCATTCATTCTTTGATTAGATGCGACGCTCCAATCCAAATTTAGCTTCTTCATCGCCCACAAAGCCTTATGCTCTAGCTCTACCGGTAAATGGAAAGATTTCCCATATACAAGTTGGTAAGGAGACATACCTATGCGAGTCTTGTATGCAGTGCGATAGGCCCAAAGAGCATCATCAAGCTTACTTTACCAATCCGTTCTATTAGCATTCACAGTCTTCGCCAAAATCTGTTTGATCTATCTATTGGACACTTCAACTTGCCCACTAGTCTGCGGAGGGTAAGGAGTGGCTACATTGTGGCGGACACCATATTTCTCAAGTAGTGCCGTGAACAACTAATTAAAAAAGTGGAAACCTCGATCGCTGATAATCGCCCTGGGTGTACCAAATCTGGAGAAGATATTTTTTTTCAAGAATACGGTGACACTTTTACATTCATTGTTGGGGAGCGCAACTGCTTCCACCCACTTCGACATATAATAAACAGCACAAAGAATATACTTCATCCCATGTGATCTCACAAATGGACCCATAAAATCAATGCCCCATACATCAAACAACTCTATCACCAATATAGGATTCATAGGAAACTCTTGCCTCTTTGAAATCCCTCCTTCTCTTTGGCAACGATCACAAGACTTGGCGAAATCATGAGCATCTTGGTGGATAGTAGGCCAGTAGTACCCACACTGCAAAATCTTATATGCAATTTGAATACCACGATGAAGCCCACCAACAGGCGATGAATGACATGCTTCAAGTACACTCAACATCTCAATCTCGGGCACACAGCGATGAATAATTCCATCAGCAGAACTACGATACATGTATGGCTCATCCCAAAAGAATTTCTTCACATCATGCATAAACTTTTTCCTTTGGTGAAAAGAGATATCCGAAGGCACAATATCGCTTGCCAAATATTTAGCAAAGTCTGCAAACCAAGGAATTAGAACATGAGAAGCAGTCAATACCTGTTCATCTGGAAAAGCATCATTAATTTCAGCCCTATCACCAAGCTTTAGCATAGCCTCTTCCTCTAATCTGGATAATTGATCAGCGACTTAATTTTCGGTCCCCTTTCTATCTTTTACCACAAAATCAAACTCTTGTAGCAACCATATCCATCTAATCAGCCTTGGCTTTGCATCCTTCTTTGCCATCAAATATATTATTGCAGAATGGTCAGTATCCACTATGACCTTGGTATCAAGCAAGTAGGATCGAAATTTCTCGAATGCGAAAACCACTGCAAGAAGCTCTTGTTCAGTCACAGTATAATTCTTCTGGGCCACATTTAGAGCCTTTCTAGCATAGTAAATAGGGTGGAGAATTTTTTTTCACCTCTATCCCAATACCACACCAAACACCACGCCACCTGCATCATACATTACCTCAAATAGTTGTCCCCAATCCGGCAAAATAATGATAGGTGCAGTAACTAACTTCTCTTTTAACTCTCCAAATGCTCTAAGACAAGCATCATCAAAATAGAACTTACACTCCTTCTCGAGCAGTTTGCACAAAGGATGTGCAATTTTGGAGAGATCTTTGATGAGTCTCCTATAAAAACCTGCATGCCCAAGAAAACTCCTAACACCTTTTACAGAGATAGGTGGGGGAAGTTTTTCTATTACTTCAACTTTTGCTTTATCTACCTCAATGCCTTTTTCATAAATTCGATGACCTAGAACTATCCCTTATTTCACCATAAAGTGGCACTTCTCCCAATTCAGCACCAGATTGCAATCTTCACACCTTTTAAGTACCTCAGCCAAATGATTGAAACATCGATCAAAAGAGTTACCTACCACAGAGAAATCATCCATAAATACCTCAATAGTGTCCTCCACCATATCAGAGAATATCGACATCATACAACACTGGAAGGTCGCTGAAGCATTGCACAACCCAAAGGGCATTCGTTTGAAAGCGAAAGTCCCATAAAGGCAAGTGAAGTGGTCTTCTCTTGGTCCTCCAGAGCTATAGAAATCTGATTGTAGCCCGAATAACCATCAAGAAAACAATACCAACCCTTACCAGCAAGTTTATCCAACATCTAATCCATGAATGGCATAGGGAAATGGTCATTTTCTGTCCAAGCATTTAGCTTCCTATAGTCCATGTAGACTCTCCATCCAGTCATGGGCCGCATCAAAACAAGCTTGTTTCTCTCGTTAGGAACCACAGTAATCCCGCCTTTCTTGGGCACGCACACATTGAACAGGGCATACCCAACTACTATCTGCAATGGGATAGATAAATCCAGCATCCGACCACTTGATGATCTCATTTTTGACTACCTCTTGCATAGGTGGATTTAATCTTCTTTGGTGCTCAATACTAGGTTTGTGATCTGGCATGAGTTGGATTATGTGGGAACAAATACCGGGAGGAATCCCAATAATATCCGCAATAGTCCACCCAATAGCTCGATTGAACCTCTTTAACACAGTCACTAAGCATTCTACTTGTCTCGCATTTAGATCTGCCGCAATGATGATTGGCAAAGTGTTATCTCTGCCCAAGAATATATACCTCAAATGTGGTGGTAGAGCCTTAAGCTCCAATTTCAGTGCCTCCACAATAGATGGTCTCACTGGTGGGGACTCATGATTCTTTATGTCTAACTCATACTTCTTTTGTTTTGACTGATATTCACACCTATCGAGTGCAGCTACCAACTCATCGTACTCTTCAATACCATCACTATGGAAATTCATCATAATTGCTGCTACTGCCTCAACACCAAGTCACTCTTCAATTTGCACTTTTGTTCCACTCTCAACTCTACAAGTTATAGTAGATACCATTTCGAGTGCACCACTCTGCTTCATGGACCTACAAATATTTAAAGTTGTTTCTTCATTGTTCAGTCTGAACTTCATCTGTCCCTTCTCCATATCAACCAATGCACAACCTGTGGCAATGAATGGTCTCCCAAGGATGATGGGAACTTCAAAATCAACCTCACAGTCAAGAATCACAAAATCCGCTGGAAAGATGAACGACTCCACTTTTACTAATACATCATAGAGTACACCAATGGACCTTTTCACGATTCGATCGGCAATAAGTAACCACATCGTAGTAGGCTTATGATCCCCTAGACCCAACTTCTTATAAATCAACAATGGCATGAGGTTGATGCTAGCACCAAGATCACACAATGCCTTAGCAAAGTGTAACAACCCTATAGTACATGGAATCGTGAAAGCACCAGTATCCTCATTCTTCTACACAAGAGACCTTGTAGCAATAGTGCTACAATGCTGCAGTCTATCATCATTTTCAAAACTCACAGACCTTTTCTTTGTTACCATATCTTTCATAAACTTCACATACCCAGGCATTTCCTCTAAGGCTTCTATCAACAGAACGTTGATGGAAAGCTGCTTCAGCATAGTAATAAAATTGTGATATTTACCACCTTCATTCTTCTTCACTAACCTTTATGGTAAAGGTGGTGGAGGTCTAGGTAGGGGGACCACTTTCTGAGATATCTCTGTTTTTTTCTTTGTCGCATTCTCAGACTCATCTCTAATCTCTACCACATCAACTTATTTTCTAATCTCAACATCTACCACAGACGGCATAAATAGATCAATGGTTTGCTTACCCCCTCGAGTAGTGACTGCCATACAATGACCATCATTCTTTGGATTCTGGAAGGTGTTGCTAGGAACAGTACCAGGTTGACGTGGGTTCACTGTAGTAGACAACTGAGTCATCTGCTGCACTAGATGCTTTATTGATACTACATGGGCATCAACCTTTTGACCAATACCAGAAAAGTCATTTCTCATCTCCTTCACATTCTCATCAGTTGCATCAAACCTCCTCATCATCTTCTGCATCCTATCTTTAATACGTGCTATATTGCCTCCAGCTTCCCTAGTACCGTATTCCCGATTTTGAGGAGGAACATAAGGTCCACCCCAATCGTTTCTGTTGGCAAGTTATTTCGGTTGTAGTTGTTGTTGCGATTGAAGTTCCCATCCTTGACATAGTTCCGACCTTGGTTTCCTTGACCTCGGTGCTAATTGTCCGTGTTGGATCTTTGGGTGTTTGGTTTGAAACCCCCCGTCTGATAATTCACCGCATAAGCATCCTCTTCATAGTAACATTCTTCAATTGGTGGTGGAGTTCTAGTCAAGTAGTTCACAACATTTACCTTTTCCGCACTTCCACTCAATGCTTCAATACCAACCCCAACTCGGTCCTCATCTGAGCCATCTCCTCATGAATCTCATCCGCAGATTGGTTGTTTGTAGTATGAACGACAAATGTGTTTCTCCCAGGATCCGACCTCCTAGTGCTCCATGCTTTATTGTTGCGAGAGATTTTCTCCAGCTTTTATGCAATCTGCAGGTATGTGCACTCACCATATAATCCTCCAGCTATAGTATCAAGCACTGATTTATTGTTGTCATCTTGACCTCGATAGAAATATTCCTTCAACGACTCATCATCAATACGGTGATTCGAAACACCTCTTACAGATGCAGTGAATCTGTCCCATGAGCTACTCACAGACTCTCCAGGTAATGATACAAAATTGTTGACCCTATCTTTGTGATTGAGCTTCTTGGACACTGGATAATATCTTGCTAAGAATACATCCCTCAGTTTCTCCCATGTATAGATTGAGTTATAAGGAAGCTCAGTGAACCATACAGTAGCATCGCCTGTTAGTGATAGAGGGAACACTCGCAACCAGATGACATCCATATCCAAGTCTGGTCGACCTACACAACTTTTGCAAACTACCCTTAGCTTGGCTATGTGAGCATGTGGGTCCTCTGATGGCGACCCTGAGAACAAGCCCCTCGCTGTAAGCATCCATATCAAGCTACTGGTCACTACAAATGTGAGCCCCAGAGGCAAAGGGGGTAGGACAAGAGGTCCATCTGAGTTAGCGATATTGACGTTGCCCCTATAGTTGTCATGCAGTCATGGGTCTGGTGGATCCTGCACCCTTAATGCATCTCCCAATTGATTTTCAGCTGGAACCTGGTTGTCCCCAACAACTACCCTCGGAGGTTGCAACTCAACTTCATTACCTAGATTGCCTGTGAGAGGATTAACTTGAATTGCTGGATTGTTCCTTCTTTGCAAAGTTCGGTTCAACTCTAGATCATACGGAGTAAGTGGTTCATGAACTGCTGGATTGTTTCTTCTTTGCAAAGTTCGGTTCAACTCTAGATCATACGGAGTAAGTGGTTCACCATTGCTCTGTGTACTTGGCATACACTAGAGTCAGAACCTGAGAGAGACAAAAACAAAAAGAAAAAGTAAAATTAAGAAATATTTAACTAAAGTTCAATAATGTAGTTAAAATAAATCTAGAAGCCAATTTCCTCGGCAGCGTGGCCAAAATTTCATACGCTCAAATTACACCTCCCTAAAGAAGCATAAGCGATTGTTATCAAGTAAAGAACCCAACTTGTAGGTTGGGGTAAATCCCATGAGGAAAATGGTTTAGACTTTACTTTAACCAACAATTATATTCAATTAGTCAAATTACTTCCATAAACAAGTAATTAAAAGGGGGGGTTTGTAAAACAAATCTTAAGAAATCAGTAAGTAATCAGTGAATAAAAGTCAATTTTGGTTGTTATCAAGATGAGAGAATTAACTAGGGTATACGTGTTCCCCACAAGCTCATAATGCAGTAATCCTAGTAATAACAATCCTTTACTAGTGTACTATATGCAAAATGATAAGCTAGGTATCTCTAAATCCTTGGTCCGGTATCTATAGAATTTCACCCTGCACCTTGGTCTGGCTACATGTGTATAATTTACTAACCTTTACCATTACCTCATATTAGACATCACATCGATGTCTGGCGTAGTTATTACTTCGCACCAATCGACACTAGCCTATTAGATAGTATCACACTAAATCTATGTTGATAATTCTTTTCTTGTTGATTACCTCCTTGGTCCGGCAAGTAGTAACAAGGCGAGTTCTAACGTTTGCAACCGCTAAAATGACTTCTAAACGAAAGAATTATCAATGTGTGCACCACACTATTCAAGAATTGCTTATTTACTATTCATACTTTGTTAATCGCTCATGGTTCCCACGACCCTAGTTTTGGAGTTTAGTTACCCATAATCATATGAACACAATTCATTGTTTTAGATGAAAGAATTATGAACTTACGTAAGAAGAAGAATAAACCCAGAAATTCAACTTGAATTGCAACTCCCAAAATCTTCAAAACAATCTTAAGAAATTAATAATTCCTAAAGTTGCAAGTTAATCTCCCAAGTCAAGGACTAAAATAAAAGTAATAATATTCAACACTAAGAACGAGGTTTGCATTCCCTATTTATAGAAAACAAGTCCTAAATTAAAAGGAAAACAAAATAAGAAAAGTTTGTTCAGGCATGTGTCTTCATTCCACGAGACTGACTCATGGACCGTCAATAGATCTACGGTCCGTGAGTCCCTTCCATCAGCAAAGACTTAGAAAATATTTTAGCTTCCAAAAAATCAGCTTCTCTGAAGCAAATGACGGAACTACAGTATGGACCGTAGATCGATCTACGGTTCGTCAATCCCTCTCCGTAGCTCCACACTTAGAATCTTCTAAAACTAGGTACTGGAACCCTCGCAATATCAATCTACGGATCGTCAGTACGGTCCGTAGATCAATCTACGGACTGTCAATGGCCACCATGGTTCCACACTTGGTCAGATTTCCCTAATATGCCTTCTATGCCTTGCCTGCTGATCTACGATCACCATCTACGGAGCTTCAATAGACCTACGATCCGTAGAACACCTCTATAAATGCCCTTTTCTGCATTTCTTTCAGCTGTCTCTTTACCTCCTCTCCTAAACAACTTTCCTGCAAAACATGATAAAAACACATAAAACCAATACAAACAGGCCCTAGGCACACACAACTTGTAAGTGAAATGTATTAGAAATACCGTAAACTCACAGTATATCATTACACCAGAAAGAGTAGCCCCTGGATCTAACAATGCATAAACATCTAAATGAAAGACTCGTAATGTACCAGTGACCACATTAAGAGAATCTTTCCTGGCGAGCCTAGAGAGCATACAACATGTTCTTGCGCTGACCGCCACTTATACCGGATGAAACACCTTGCTGAGTTGGGCAACCTGTTGTTGCTGCTGGAGCCGTAGACTGAACCCTATTATTGTTATATCCTTTTCCTTGTCCGGAAGAAGACAATCCTTTAGCCTATGGCCAGACTGACCAGACCCAGAGATTCCTTCCTTCCCTGCAAGACATTTGCTCAGATGGATCTTACCACACTTTGGACAAGTTGAGAAAGTCCTATTACCTTAATTACTCCTCTGAGACTTAGAGATTGATGCCCTACCTTTCTGATCATGTCGAAACCTGGGGATGGAGCACTAGTTGATGAAGGTGCTGGGTCTGAAGATCTCTGCTGAAACTGTGAGCAATTTCCACCACCTAATTTCTATTGAGAGTATTCGTAGTTCCCGGTTCTAGCTTTGTTGTTGACCTTAGCTAGTTTCCTACGCTTATTTCCTCAACCTGCTAAGCATGAGTCATAAGCCTAGAGTTATTCATATCCTTTAACAACATAGCATTCCTGCACTCTGTCTTCACCAAATGGATACCCCAAACAGAAACCTACTTATTTGTGCCCTGGGATCGGCAACAATATGTGGAGCATACCTGGAGAGCTGGGTGAACTTGAGTCCGTACTCTAGTCTGACATAGTATGTAACGACCCTAAAAATGATAGGTGGTGGATCTCAATTTTCTAAACCTTTTTGTGCAAATTGTGGGACGAGGCATCATGGGAAGTGCTTAGACGGTACTAATGGGTGCTATCGGTGTGGAAATATTGATCACCAAGTGAGAAATTGTCCTACTCTTGTGGATAAAGGAAGGGAGGCCAAGCAAGCTTCTCTCAATGGCCCAAATCTTGATTCTCAAAAAAAGACTCGTTTTTATGCTCTTCAGGCTAACAAGGACAAGGGAGCTAACCCGGATGATGGTGCCGGTAAAGTTATAGTTCCTTGTTTTGTGATGAGATTCTTATGTGTTTTTTTCATGTTATCCTTAGTTGGGTTTTCTTCTAAGTGGGGGATGGTATGTTGAATAGTAAGGTCGTTGAGAGTGTTGATATCCTTATCTCTATCCTTTTATTCTTATTCAAGCTTATGACCAAGAGTTCGTAGTAGCTTGTTGGATGTTATGGAGTCATGTGTGAATTTGTGTTTCCATGGATTCCTTATGTTATTGTCATGACCCAAGTTGTAACATGCGTACTCGACCTCTTGGAGGTCTAATACTAGCCCTTAGCAATCAATCATCGCATTCGGTAATAAAAACCGTAAGGAATAAAAACACTTTTTAAAACAAATCCATAATACTCATAAAATCTTTCAAATGTAAATAAGTAGAATTTCTAAGTCTCATGTACCATCTTAGACACGAATAGAACATCTTAGGGACACGGCCCTTTACATCAATAGAAAATATAAGTCTTATACAATGTCTAAGTGGAAATACCAGAAAGATAACAACTATGTCCTCGAATATATGAGGACATACCGAGCTTCTTGAGAAGAATCAATATCCCTAGCTTCCTCAAAAGATCTCCTCAATTTCCACCACCTACACTTGTAACAATAGAGAAATATGGAATTAGTTCAATAAGTACTAAGTATGATGACCATGCAAGAAAACATGCACAACGGAAATTTACAAGGAATGTATGCTTTTAAGACCTTCTTTAACAAACCTTTACAACTACAAGCATAAACCCACATTTCAAGTCACCATTCACAAATAAGACCATATTCACATCACTTACAACTCAATTAACACAAGTGTACAATACTTAAACAAGATAGCAAAGTAATTCCTTCATTACCATTTAAGCCTCTATCTCAAGTCACCCTAAGCCACACTTAAGTGAATAATGAAGTGACCGCCCATACAACCTCTTCATATACACCTAAGTGTTCCTAAGAGTTACCATAGAAAAGGGTTTTTTATCATTATATTATAACATACTAAGTCAACATTCTTTATAAAACCATTTAAGAGAAACAAAAGCATATAGGGGACAATCACATAATAGCCCTAAGGCTTAGGGAACTCACTTTAGCATCTTCTAAGCCTACTCATGCCATGTGTAGATAGCATCCCATACTACTACCTACACGTTGTAGAACCTATCCAATACTAGAGTGCACATCCCATATGATGGAAATAGGCCTTAACCGACATAGACCACACTAGCAAGGTATGGAATCCGGAGTCTATCCTACTCCGTGGAGGTTTTTCAACTTGCCAAGGGTAGAACTAAAAGCAACCCATGTTGGCACATGGTTTAAGAGATGTCCAAAGATGTTCATTGTGCCTAATCTCATGCTCAACAAGGCCACCATCCTAACCACATCAACTCGGTGCTTAGCCTTGGTTTCCATAGAGTATTCAATCACATATGTACTAGAGATGGTTCCTTTTCTACTTCAACCAACTCATAGTACCTCTTCCCAAGAAAGGCCCCATTTCTTATTCATAGCCAATATAGGCTCATAAGGATAGCTCATTTGACTTTCTTAGATAAGGATTCTCATCCGTTCCGGCTCCATCCATCTCTAAGTCTATCATTTCACTCAAGAAGGGAGCATCACCCTAAGGCCCATCCTTCAAGGTTATACATTTACTTAGGAAAGCTAGACTCATGAAAAAGGCACTATGCTTAAGTTTACCAATTCAAGTCTTGGCCTAGAATTCCTATTTTAGCATTTATAGGAAGAGCTCCATTACTAAGTCATAGCCCAACCAAACATTCATATATATAATCAAACTTTCTTGACACAAGACAAGATACTCAAGTCTAGCATATGAGCTACAACATCATCTTATAAAGACTCATCATAGTCCATCATCACCACATATCACCATCTCAAGAGAAGCATGCTTTCACATTAGCATAATAACACTTTATACAATATCACATTAATACCATTAGAGCATCTTCACATTATAGTTTCACACAAACATTACATATAGCTTCATATAAGACTTTACATATAGCCTCATGTGTGTATAATAATACAACAATATAACAACACTCATATAATGCCCTTCATGGCCTCAATTCACAATAATACAATATTCCAACATTATACAACAACTTCACCAATGCCTTCATGGCTACAATTCAAAATAATACCACACAAGAATAAGATATAACACTTCCACCAAAGGTGGATTCAACCTACCAACAACAATAAATTCAATAAAGAGAGTTCAAGCTTTCTTACCATAATCCAAAGCCATAGCCAAAATCACCAAAATCCAAGAAATCACCAATACTTCACCCATAAGGCTTACCATCCTTAATTCACTCATTATCAACAATTTATCATGAATAAACATTAAAAAAACACAAGAGATATCAATACAATTCACTTTACACATATTTCCATCAACTTTGAATTTATAGAAATAGATCCACTTCATAGCAAATTTTAGGTTTTTGTAGAAGACAAGGGTTCATGGAGTATTTCATTCAAAAACCACAAAAAAACATCAATTAATCCATATCCAAACATTTCAAATCATTTTCATGCAAGAACCCTTGATAGAATTCAAAAACAAGCTTTTAGTCACTTTTTGAAAACATTGTAAAATCCCCTTTGAAATTGACTCTAGGATGAAGATGAGTCCTAGATGAAGAGCCACCATACCTCAATTGATGAAATCCCAACGAAATTTGGTGGAAGGAACCCTCAATTTGAAACCCTAGCTCTCCACCTTCTTCTTCCTTGAACTTGAGAGAACTTTAGAGAGAGAAAGTCTTTGGGAGTTTTTAATTTGAAGAATGAATTCAAAAACACCTTTTAAATGTTTTAATACCTTTAAAATACCTAAAATAATTTAAAACAACTGTCCATGAATTTAATTGGCCAAGGATGGAATTTACCAAACCACCCTCGGCTATGCAGATTTATTTTAAACAACAACACAGTGCCAATTGACGGCCACCATCCACGGACCGTGGATGGATTAACGGCTCGTCCTGGCTGCTCGTCAAAAGGTTCGGAGAGGGTTTGGAGAGGCTTTGGTGAGGAGACTAAGTCTCAACTCACGAAGCCAATCCATTCCCCGTCAATGGGGCTCGTGGATAGCTGCTATTTTTTACAGCTTTTACGTCAGCGTTTGGGTCCTCCAACACAACCAAACTGACCTCTAACACAATTTTTAAGCATTTATATAAGATTACCAACTATATACCAACAAACGAGGCTTTAGTTTCACGAGTTCATTTTTAGGGTGACTACGGCTAGGCATGTTCTAGTAAATTATTGTATAGTTGAGACAATGAGTTTTCAAATTGTGTTCCGCATGTTTATATGCATCTATGATGAGTTGCCTAAATATTTCATGAGTTGACTTGTTGAGCATGCCTAAATGTGTTCTTGCAAGAATTGCATAATGTGCCTGTATGAGGAAATTTCATAATGTGCCTAATAATGTTGTAATGAGAATGATGTGATTTGGAGAAGAAAGTTCCTCCAATGAAATGAGAAATATGAAGTTTTGATGCATAATGCATTTGTAGATGTAGTTCCTACCTTCTTGTTAGGTTTTGAACTTATTGATGTGGAGTTCATGTTTCCTCCTATGTTTATGCATTTGTATTGACGTTGTATGCATGATAGTGGGCTGCTAGTCTTGAGTCGTTACCCCTTAATGTGTTTTAAGTGTCATTCGAGGATGAATGTTCCTAAGGGGGGGATAATGTAACGACCCTAAAAATGAATTAGTGAAACCAGAGCCTAACGTGTGTTCGTTTTGAGTTTTGATGTGGTTTAATGTTGTCCCGGGCCATGATTGAGGTGTTTAGGGGTTAGACGTCAAGGTACGACTCCCCAAGGATCCACCCTAAGTGTCCTTGAGGAGGACCCTAAGTCTAAACCCCAAGACCCTAAGGAAACTATCAAGTTGGCCAAAATTGGGTGACCTACGGAAAGGGTCCACGTCCCGTAGGTCCATCCACGCCCCATGGATGGCCTCCGTAGGTCAGACCCCTCCAAACCAAGCCATAGACCCAGACCACATACCAACAGTACAGTCTGTGAATGGACTCACGATCCGTTAGTCTAGGCCTCGTGATTCGCACCTGCTTGCTGTCAAGTGACACGGCCAAGTGAGGGGTAAATTCACCCCAAGTCTTTTAAAGTGAATGGATGGTTAATTTAGGTGTATTAACATTTTTTAAGAGTATTAAAACATTGAAACCCTCATTTAGACTTCATTTCTCAAAAACAAAACCCTTCTCTCCTAAAAGTTCTTTTTAGAACTTCATAGAATGTGAACGTCAAGTTCAAGCTAGGGTTGGGGATTTCAAAGTGTTTCTACTCCAATTTCGTGGGATTCTTCAAGTATAAGGTATTTTGATCCTTCATCTAGGGCAAGCTTCACCCTAGAGTCAATTTCCAAATAGTTTTCGAGTTTCCAAAGTTTATGAAAAACCCTAATTCTTACTCAAACTCATGGGTTCTTGCATCAAACGATTTCAATTGATAAGTTATAATTATGTTGATGTTTAATTGATGATTTTAAGACGAAAAACTCTATGAACCCGTGATTTCACTAAACTCATAAATTTGGCTTATGAAGTGGGTTTTATGGTTATGATTGGATGATGATGCAATTGTTCTTAGATTGAATTGTATTATTGATTTCTATTATTGTCTATACCTAATTGTGGTGAATTGTTGGGGAATTGAATAATGGTTATTATGGGTTTGGAGAATGGTAAGTTGACTTAACTTCATTTTATAGTAGAATTGTTCTTGTATGGATTGATCCACTTGAGAGGTGGAGGTGGTTATATATTGAATGTATTGTGATCATGGCCATGATGGCATTAGATGGTGAATTGAAGTATTACCATGTTATTGTATAAATGGATGGATAATGTGAAGATGTTTATGTGATCTAAATGGTGGTCTTGTATAGATTGTAAATGTGTGGTGATTGATAGTATACTCTCTCTCTCTCTCTTAACACTCATGAATGAAGATGATGGCATGTAAAGTGCCTTATATTGTTGAATGTGATCTCTTGACTTGGTAGACTTAGGTGTCTCTTCTTGATAAATGATAAGTTGTGTTGAATATGAATGGATAGGCTATGTCATTCCTTTCATAAATGAGTGTTGAATGTGTATTGAATTTATAGGCTTTAAGAATTCTTTTCATAAATGATCTAATGTAATGAACACTTTAGAATTGATAGGCTAGTGGCATTCTCTTCATAATGAATCAATATACCATGAATCGATTGGCTAGTGGCATTCCTTTCATGAGTATAAGAATGTAATGAGAGATCATGAATCGATAGGCTAGTTGCATTCATTTCATGTAGACCCTAGATCTATCCTTGAATGTACCATGGATCGATAGGAATATATCATTCCTTCCTTGGTAAAGATGTATTATGGGTCGATAGGTTATGCCATTCCTCCTTAATACACTAATGTAATTTGAGTGAATTAATCTATGTGAATGTAGGCTAAGCACCGAGTGGATATGGTTAGATGGAAACTCTCCCAATGTTAGGCTAGAATTCCAATGAACATCTTCATATCCCATAACTATGTGCCCGCATAGGATATCGGCCAGTGGATCCATTGTGCATCCAAACTAATACTACCGGTCTTCCTTCGGCAAGGAGACCACCTCTTTTGGTGTGGGGGTAGAACACATGATTCCATGTCTAGTTTGCATGGTCTATGTCGGTTAATGCATATTCCCATCATATGGGATGTGCACTCTAGTTACTTGACATGTTCTACGACTTGTAGGTAGTAGTATGGAATGTTATCTACACATGGCACGAGTAGGCTTTGCAGGTATTAAAGTGAGTTCCCTAAGTCTATATGACTAAAGTGTGATGTCCTCTAAATGCTTGAATGTGTCCTAAATGACCTAATGAAGAATGTTGTCTTATTGTCTAAAACAAATGATGAATGAATTTTTTATATTGATGAAATGAGTAATTAGCTTGTTATGTTGAAATAGAAAGGTTCTTGTCTTTCGTAGCCTTGAAGAATACTTAGGTGTGGTATGAAGTGGTTGTATAGGTGGCCACTTCATGTCTTACTTAGGTGGGTGTTAGGGTAACTTTAGATTGAGGTCCTAGGTGGGTCAAATGACTTACTTGACGAATGTGCTTATGTGTGCATATTGGTACTAGTTGAGCATGAATACTTGTAATGTGAAGCATGTTGAAGGGTGAGTTCACTTTTAGTGATCTTAATGTGTCACCTTGGTGAGGGTGGTGGTATGGGACGCTACACATACATTGCACAAGGTGTAACATGAAGGTTACTTGAGGTGGAGGCTAAAGGTAAAAGGGTAAAGGTTTATGTGTGATTTGACTAAAGGTGATGTATGTGAATTTGCATGTTGGTTGTGACTTATATTATGCCACTTAGTGAGTAATTTTCATGAAGTTTACTAAAATGGCATACAAGCTTGACTTTCAACAAAAGGTCCGTTTTAACATGTTTTTTCATGGTCATCATACTTAGTACATTTTGTGTGCTAATCCATATTTCTTCTATTTTTCTACAAAGTATAGGTTCCGGCAAGTGATCGTTTCTAGCTAGAAGTTGAACTGCTTGACTAGAGTTTCCTCCAAGACTTGGTATGTCCTCATATAGATAGAGGACAAAGACTCTTATTGTTCTAGTTCCTTTATGTTTAAGAATTTGTAATAGTCATTTTAGTATTTTTTATTGTAAAGGGCCGTGACCCTATCTTGTTAAAGTTTGTCTTAAGATGGCCATGTGAGACTTATTATTTCCGCTGCTTAATGAAAGACTTTTAAATAGTTTGGTTTTAAATAGGTTTTAATTCTACACTATTTTTTTATTATCCATGCAATGAATGAGCTAAGAAACTTGTATTAGACCTCTTTGAGGTCTAGTACGCCATGTTACGACTAGGGGTGCTCTCGTGTCATGACAAACTTGGTATCAGAGCATAACGTTTTGGAAATGGTTTTTAGGATCAAATTCTCACAAGCCACATCTAGTAGAGTCTTGTTCATCGATGTGAGTCGCGACACATCTATGAGCGAGAGGCTATAGGCCATTTGAAGTTACACGTCTTTCCTATTCCTGAAGTCATGACTTAGAATGAAGTTCTATAAGTATCCTTTTCTAAATCTTTCTCTTGTGTTTATAAGATATGAATACAAGGGCTAACCCTAGAAGGGCGGAAGAGGAGATGTTGAATGAGGGAGTTCCTCCCCAAGGTGATCAAGGTCTTCAAGGTGACCAAGTTCCTCTAGGCAATCAAGAGAATGAAGTTCCGGTGGTTCCCCCGGACATGACTAATGAGGAGATTAAGACGGCTTTTCTAACCCTAGCTCAAACCATTATGGCTCAAGTGAATACGGATAGGGGGCTTAGGGTGAATGCTATTGGGAGTACCATGGCCTCAAGATTGAGAGACTTTGTGAGGATGAATCCTCCTATCTTTCTTGGCTCTAAAGTGGGAGAAAATCCCCAAGAATTCTTGGATGGTGTTTATAAAATAGTAGATGCTATGGGTGTATCTTCTAGGGAGAAGGCGGAGTTGGCTTCATACCAATTGAAGGAAGTGGCCCAAGTGTGGTTCACACAATGGAAAGCCAATAGGCCAGTTGTAGTGGGTCCTATAGAATGGGAGGAGTTTAAAAGAGCTTTCCTTGGTAAGTACTTCCCCCGTGAGAAGAGGGAGTGCATGGTTGAGGAGTTGGCCCAAGTGTGGTTCACATAATAGTCCTTCAAGTTTAATTTATTGTGTAAGTATGCTCCATCCTTGATGTCAAACCCTAGAGATGAGATGAGTAGATTTGTTACGGAGTGTCCGATCTAGAGAAGGAAAAGTGTCGTACGGCAATGCTCCATGATGACATGAATATCTCTAGACTTGTTGTATATGCTCAATCTATTGAGGAGTCTAAATTTGAGAGGAAGGGTAAGGAGTTGAAGAGGGGTAGATCGGATGAGCAAGGTCAACCTAGGTTCAAGAACAGAGCTCCTAACGAAGATTCCTCAAGTGCTTCCAAAGTCAACCAAGAGAGAGGTGGTGGATCTCAATTTGCTAAACCTCTTTGTGCAAATTGTGGGAAGAGGAATCATGGGAAGTGCTTAGCCGGTACTAATGGGTGCTATGTGTGTGGAAAAAGTGATCACCAAGTGAGAAATTTTTCTACTCTTGCGGCTAAAGGAAGGGAGGCCAAGCAAGCTTCTCTAAATGGCCCAAATCTAGATGCTCAAAAGAAGACTCGTTTCTATGCTCTCCAAGCTAACAAGGACAAGGGAGCTAACCCGAATGATGGTGCCAGTAAAGTTATAGTTCCTTGTTTTGTGATGAGATCCTTATGTGTTTTTTCATGTTGTCCTTAGTTGGGTTTTCTTCTAAGTGGGGGATGGTATGTTGAATAGTAAGGTTGTTGAGAGTGTTGACATCCTTATCTCTTTCCTTATATTCTCATTCAAGCTTGTGACCAAGAGTTCGTAGTAGCTTGTTGCATGTTATGGAGTCATGTGTGAATTTGTGTTTCCATGGATTCCTTATGTTATGCATATTCTAGTTGAATTCTTGTATAGTTGAGAAAAGGAGTTTTCAAATTGTGTTCCTCATGTTTATATGCATTTATGAAGAGTTGCCTAAATACTTCATGAGTTAACTTGTTGAGCATGCCTAAATATGTTCTTGCAAGAATTGCATAATGCGCTTGTATGAGGAAATTTCATAATGTGCCTATTAATGTTGTAATGAGAATGATGTGATTTGGAGAAGGAAGTTGCTCCAATGAAATGAGAAATATGGTGTTTTGATGCGTAATGAGTTTGTAGATGTAGTTCCTACCTTCTTGTTGTGTTTTGAACTTATTGATGTGGAGTTGAAGTTTCCTCCTATGTTTATGCATTTGTTTTGATGTTATATGCATGATTGTGGGCTGCTAGTCTTGAGTCATTACCCCTTAATGTTTTTTAAGTGTCATTAGAGGACGAATGATCCTAAGTGGGGGATAATGTAACGACCCTAAAAACGAATTAGTGAAACTAGAGCGACATGTGTTCGTTTGTATTCGTCTTGAGTTTTGATGCGGTTTAATGTTGTCCCAGGCCTTGGTTGAGGTGTTTAGGGGTTAGACGTCATGGTATGACTCCCCAAGGATCCACCTTAAGGGTCCTTGAGGAGGACCCTAAGTGTAAACCCCAAGACCCCAAGGAAACCATAAAGTTGGCCAAAATTGGGTGACCTACGGAAGGGGTCCACGTCTTGTAGGTCCATCCATGCCCCATCAATGGCCTCCATAGGTCAGGCACCTCCAAGCCAAGCCACAGACCCAGACCACGGACCAACAATACGGTCTGTGAATGGACTCACGGTTTGTGAGTCTAGGTCTCGTGGTTCGCACCTGCTTGCTGTCAAGTGACACGGCCAAGTGAGGGGTGAATTAGTAAATTCACCCCAACTCTTTTAAAGTGCATGGACGGTTATTTTAGGTGTATTAACATATTTTAAGAGTATTAAAACATTGAAGCACTCATTTAGACTTCATCTCTCAAAAACAAAACCCTTCTCTCCTAAAAGTTTTCTGTAGAACTCCATTAAAGGTGAAGGTCAAGTTAAAGCTAGGATTGGTGATTTTAAAGTGTTTCTACTCCAATTTCGTGGGATTCTTCATGTATAAGGTATGGTGATCCTTTATCTAGGGTAAGTTTCACCCTAGAGTCAATTTCAAAATAGTCTTCAAGTTTCCAAAGTTTATGAAAAACCATAATTCTTACTCAAACTCATGGGTTCTTGAATCAAATGATTTCAATTGATAAATTATGATTATGTTGATGTTTAATTGATGGTTTTAAGATGAAAAATCCTATGAACCCATGATTTCACTAAACTCTTAAATTTGTCTTATGAAATGGGTTTTATGGTTATGATTGGATGATGATGGAATTTTTATTAGACTGAATTGTATTATTGATTTCTATTGTTGTCTATACCTAATTATGGTGAATTGTTGGGGAATTGAGTAATGGTGATTATGGCTTTGGAGAATGGTAAGTTGACCTAACTTCATGTTATAGTAGAATTGTTCTTGTATGGATTGATCCACTTGAGAGGTGGAGGTGGTTATATATTAAATGTATTGTGATCATGGCCATGAAGGTATTAGATGGTGAATTGAAGTATTATCATGTTATTGTATAAATGGATGGATAATGTAAAGATGTTTATGTGATATAAATGGTGGTGTTGTATAGATTGTAAATGTGTGGTGATTGATAGTATACTCTCTCACTCTCTTAACACTCATGAATGAAGATGATTGACTGTGAAGTACCTTATATTGTTGAATGTGATCTCTTGACTTGGTAGACTTAGGTGCCTCTTCTTAATAAATGAAAATATTTGTTGAATATGAATCGATAGGCAATGGCATTCCTTTCATATATGAGTGATGAATGAGTATTGAATTGATAGGCTTTAAGCATTCTTTTCATAAATGATCTAATGTAATGAATACTCTAGAATTTATAGGCTAGTGGCATTCTCTTCTTAATGAGTCAATATGTCATGCATCAATATGCTAGTGGCATTCCTTTCATGAGTATTAGAATGTAATGAGGGATCATGAATCGATAGGCTAGTTGCATTCCTTTCATGTAGACCCTAGAGCTATCCTTGAATATACCATGGATCGATAGGCTTATAACATTCATTCCTTGGTAAAGATGTATCATGGGTCGATAGGCCATGGCATTCCTCCCTAATACACTAATGTAATGTGAGTGAATTAATCTATGGGAATGTAGGCTAAGCACCAAGTTGATATGGTTAGATGGAAACTATCCCAATGTTAGGCTAGAGTTCCAATGAACATCTTCCTATCCCATAACTATGTGCCCACATAGGATATTGGCTAGTGGATCCAATGTGCATCCAAGCTAATACTACCGGTCTTCCGGTGTGGGGTAGAACACCGGATTCGATGCAAGCTTGCATGGTCTATGTCGGTTAATGCCTATTCCTATCATGTGTGATGTGCACTCTAGTTACTTGATAGGTTCTACGACATGTAGGTAGTAGTTTGGGATGCTATCTATATATGGCACGAGTAGGCTTTCAAGGTGCTAAAGTGAGTTCCCTAAGTCTATATGACTAAAGTGTGAAGTCGTCTAAATGCTTGAATGTGTCCTAAATGACCTAATGAATAATGTTGACTTATTGTCTAAAATAAATGATGAATGAGTAGTTTATATTGATGATTTGAGTACTTAGCATGTTATATTGAAATAGAAAGGTTCTTGTCTTTTGTAGCCTGGAGGAATACTTAGGTGTCGTATGAAGAGATTGTATAGGCAGCCACTTCATGTCTTACTTAGGTGGGTCTTAGGGTAACTTTAGATAGAGGTCCTAGGTAGGTCAAATGACTTACTTGATGAATGTGCTTATTTGTGCATATTGGTACTAGTTGAGCATGAATACTTGTAATGTGATGCATGTTGAAGGGTGAGTTCACTTTTAATGATCTTAATGTATCACCTTGATGTGGGCGGTGGTATGGAACGATACCCATACATTGCACAAGGTGTACAATGAAGGTTTCTTGAGGTGGAGGCTAAAGGTAAAACGATAAAGGTTTATGTCTGGTTTGACTAAAGGTCATGTATGTGACTTTACATGTTGGTTGTGACTTATATTATGCCTCTTGTGATTAATGATCATGGAGTTTACTAAAATGGCATACAAGCATGACTTTCAACAAACTGTCCTTTTTAACATGTTATTGCATGGTCATCATACTTAGTACATTTTGTCTGCTAATCCATATTTCTTCTATTTTTCTACAAAGTGTAGGTTCTGACAAGTGATCGTTTCTAGCTATAAGTTGAACTTCTTGGATAGAGTTTTCCTCCAAGACATGGTATGTCCTCATAGATCGAGGACAAAGAATCTTATTGTTCTAGTCCCTTTATGTTTAAGACTTTGTAATAGACATTCTAGTATTTTCGATTGTAAAGGGACATGACCCTATCTTGTTAAAGTTTGTTTTAAGATTGCCATGTGAGACTTAGTATTTTCGCTGCTTAATGAAAGAGTTTTAAATAGTTTGGTTTTAAATAAGTTTTAATTCCGCACTATTTTTTCTATTGTCTATGCATTCAATGAGCTAAGAGGCTTGTATTAGACCTCTTTGAGGTTGAGTACGCCGTGTTAGGACTAGGGGGTGCTCTTGGGTCGTGACATAGTACCTTTCCTCAAATTCATGAACTCTTGAGCTTTAACATCTCTCAACACTCTTGGGAAGAAAATGTACAGAAAAGTTCTAGTAAAGCACTCCCAAGTCATATGAGTTCTATCCGCACCCCTGTTGTCTTTCCACTATGAGCCACATCCTTAAGCTGGTAGGATGCCAACTCTACCCTATCATTACCAGTCGCTTGCATCACTACAAAGATTTTCTTGACCTCATCAACGAAGTTCTGGGGGTCATTACCAACTTGCGAACCTAAAACCTTAGGCAAATTCATTCTAACAAAATCTCGAACTCTAGCTGCAGTTGACCCAACATTGGTATTAGTAGGAACTTGGACCTGCTGATTGTTCTGGATGGCTACACTTTCAGCAAAAACCTGTATAGCATTCCAAAACTATGCATTCGAAACCTTATGGTCTGGGACTGGGGGACCGCATTTGTGTTGCATGTATTAGCTTTCCTAGCGTAAGCTCTATGAGGAGGCATGATATGAAATGCATAATGATGAATTAGAATGGAGAAATTGGATAATACCTCAAGCACGATAAGAGTAACAAAGAGAGTGAAGTTTTTCATAAAATACTTCACAGCCTCCCTCTCATTAGATGTGGTGCACTTCACACCCATAAAAAAGACTCTACTTAGTGCAGCTTTCAGACATCCTAGGACTCTAAAACCTAATGCTCTAATACCATGTTTTTCATGCCCTAAGGCTACCCCTTGACGTAAACACGGGACCTAGGATCATGAGTGATCCCAAGCTAACCCTGAGCTAGCATATCATAAGGAAACTAAACATATCTATGTAAATATGAACTAATGCGGAAGCTAAATCAATTTATTACTGATAGTGGGAGATCGCAAAACTAGTCTGAATATATAAAATATACTAAGAGTTTAGTGATACTGAATAATCACTCAAAACTAAAGCTGAATCTAATATTATGTCATGAAAAACATCTACTCACTAGAGTTCTTGGGACATGTCCCCAACTAACCCTAACGAAACTGAAATTGAAATAAAGGACTGAAATATAAAAAATGTTTATTGTCCTCGAATTATGAGGACTCAGCACTGATGCTGCTGAATATGGATCAGGAACCGATCTATGCGTGATCTGGATGCTAAGTACCTAAACCTACATCATGAAAGGATGTAGCGCAGAGTATGCGTCAGTACTTGGAATGTACTAAGCATGAAGGATATGGAATATAGCTGAACAAATATATAAGTTGAACAAATGTAACTATGCAATAACATAATATTAATAGAAGCATAGATACTCAAAATATAATTTAAACTGACCTAAATGCAATGACCAAGTACTAATCATGAACTTAACATGATGAGACTGAATACTGAAGTATAATTGAAAACCTGGTCAATGCACTAGAGTCTGACTGTGGGAGCTACGATTAACTGACATAAAACCATGTGAGCTAAACGTGGGGTTTGATGTATACGCCCTATCGAGAGGACCCAATATACCTTGGCAGGGGTATAAAGGTATGACTTGCGTGATCACTAAATCTGATGCTCGCATAGGGGACTTATAAACCTATGGGAACACGTAGTTCTGGGACTATGAGAGTACATTGAACCCAACTGGAATATTTGTATGGCATAACATAACTGAAATACAGGATTAGCTCAATATTCTCACATGTTAACTGCGAATGCATCATTTATGTACTAACAATGAAACATTCGAAAACTGAGGCATGTATATCTGTTTAACTAACCTTGCAAGTTTAATTTGTGAACTAAGAGAATCTACACAACTAGGGTTTCAAGTTTCATGCAAAGAACTAAGTTGTTCTTCCATAAAAACATGATATTTCGATTAGGAATACTATAACAGCTAAATCACAACTAATATCAAAGGTTTTAGGAAACCCTAGGTCTAAACAAGATATAGGAATCAAGAATCTGACTAAGTTCTAGGGACCTAGTGGATAAAAGGAACCCACTAATGAAATCCCACATACCTGGTGATGAAATCCATGGAAAAACCCTTCGATTTCAGGGATAGAACTAAAGAAAACCTATTGCATGTTCTTGAGGGGTTTGGTCGACTCTTTTTCCTCTTTTGCTCGACGTTTTGATGAATTTTGGTGAATGAATCACTTAGGGTAAAGTTTGACTAGAATACTAGGCTAAAAGTTACCAAAACGACGTAGTTTAGGGGTTAAACAATGTAGTTTAGGTGTCCACTGCATAGGGGAAAAGACCAAAATGACCCTAACTAAAAAGCTGACAGGGCCCTTCCACGGAGCCACTGACAGACCATCAAAGGGACCATGGCCCGTCGTGTGGGTCGTGGATTCTTGGTCAGTTGCTACTGTTTCTGGCACTCCCCTCTATGTTCTACTTTACAGACTGTGTGAAGGACCACGGACAGTGCAGGCCACCGTGGTTCTTCACTTGGGGCTAGGGGCCTACTGGTTCAGCTTCACGATCGTCACCACGTCCCGTGTGAAGGACCACTAACCGTGAAGGCCACTGTGATCCTTCACTTAGGCTGGGGTCTGCTAGCTGAGGATGACGGACCCATCCACGGCCCATCATCAAGACCATGGCACGTGGTGGGCTCTGTGGTCTGAAGCCTGAGCCCTGGTGTCTCTATCTTATCTCCAAGAGCCTTCCCACGGCTCATGTAGGGATCCATGGCAGATGAAGGGTCCCTTGGTTTACCACTCCTGGGAGGGTGTGAACCATGATGAGGGTGACATACCGAGGTCCTGATCACGGCTTATGAACCCCTCCATGGTTCACCTATTTTTTGTTGTTTTGTCTAAGTGTGATCTTGAGGTGTTAAAATCACTATAAGCTATGTGATGATACAACGTGTGGCCCACGTGCCCAGAAATATCCTATACCTTGCCGGAGTATAAGACATCCTCAACTAAGTGGATCCACTAAACTATGATTAAAAAGCAATACATAATCATCTAAAGAGTATGACCATTTCTACCCACGTTGGTTACATGGTTTACGAGGACTTTGAGTTGTTAGAACTCGTCCCCATATCGGTGTTCAATACTACTTACAAAAATATAACTCAACTCATATGCTTAAAAACATTTCCTCATCCTAGACTTTGAGATTATTAATCAAGACTTAAAAGAGATAGTGCTCAAAACTCCTCATGAACTCATTTTGAAATTGATGTTTCCCCTCATTTTAAATGTAAAAATATTTACTCTTTGGCCCTCCTCAGAAAATTCCAACGAATTTTCTTCTTCAATTTTTGGCCCTAATTTGCCTAGAATCGATTGGTTTCTTCCCAACTCACTTAGATTCGAATACCCACCATAAGTACACGAAAATCTACTAAAAACAAACCTAAAACTCCTAACACTCATCTCAAGAACTCATCAAACCCATTATTAACGATTTAAAAATGAAACTTCAAGAAACTCATCAAGAAGTCAAGGCATTCAACCTCAATAATGAAATTACAAATAAAATAACATGATTGGTGTGTGGGTGAACGAACCTAACACTAAGAAATTACATACCTTGATTTGGCGAACAAATCCTCGATTCGTAAGAAATTTTGATATTTCTTCCTTTTCTCCTCTTTTCTCTTGTTGAACTCTCTTCTAAAACCCTAAGCAAAATTTTGGATCATGAAAACTGACCCAAATCAGTTTTTACCCCTAAAATATTACTAAAAACGTTTAAGGCTGAAGGGGTAAGGAAAATACCAAAATACCCCTCATTAATTCAGGTAACTTTCCTTAACTAGACATGCAGACTTCAAACAAGTATATCTTCTTCATCCAAACTCAAAATTCATCAAACTCAGTGGCGTTGGAATGAGGATTCAAAGACCTTTTATTTGATATCTTATGGGCCACCTAACTCATCTTGTACTGAAAGTTGTGGTCGTTTGAAGTTGACCCAAAACTCACAACTTAAGCATAACTTGCAAAATTCTCAATTTGACTCTTTCCAATTTTGTTCTTTCTAAAATTAGCTCTTTCTAATACCGATGTGTTACACTCACATTATGAATTAATGAAATACTATTGAGAGAATATATGATGTAATTAGAAGGATTCTTAGACAAGTTTCTCAGGTTTTATAACTATCAGTCTACTGTAATTATCTTCCTCTGTCAAGGTTTAGGACTAAAACCTTAGGCATGAAAAGTTGAATTAATATAAATGTGTACATGATTAAAAAATATCAACCTTACAACATGTCATATTTCGTATTGTTATTCTTATCACTATATTCACCAGTTTTTTATTGATTGTCAGCCTACTGCAATTTGTTTCCTCTATCAGGGCTTAGGACTGAAGCTCATGCACATAAAATTTAAGTAATACATATCGTCATCAAGACACATGTATTTAAAAAAGTGTCAACTAATACTACTCCACTAAAAAGGTATAGATACTATGTGTTGTGTATATCCCTAAATATTATATCAAATGATTAATAACTATTCGAGTTCATATTTTTTATATAAAAGATACCCCACAAAACAAGTTAATTTTTCTAGAATGTTTTTAAATAAGTTCTGAAATCACATTAAGAATTAATGGAATACTGCTGAGTGAATATATGTCATAATTAGAAGGATTGTCATATTTTATTTTGTTAGTTCCATCACAATTTACCAGTTTTACATTGACAGATTGTTTACAACAATCATCTTCCATTATCGGGGATTAGGATTAAAAGCTCATAAACGTAAAGTTTATATAATATTCATTATCATCAATGACAGAACCACATGTTTCAAAAGATATACTATGTAGATAGGTTAAAAGTTTGGTTTATATACATTCAATTTATATAATCCCTAAATTTACTCGTATGTTTATTTATTTTTGTATGTTTTAACACCCCTTGAAAAAAAAGTATAGTTACTCCATTTCAGTCAATGTACAATCTTACGTTGATACTCACTGCAAGACAAAGAAGATTATGGCTAGTAAAGTATAACTCTGCATAAACTATTTATAGCTGTCATTACCATTTTAAACTTGTAGAGAAAAGAAAATTGTTTGTCCTAAAAGAATCAAAATTCACTATTTGTTTGTCCTAAAACAAGGTAAATTGTGCATTTTAAAGAATGGATGAAAGATCCAACTATGGATGAAAGAGACGAGATGTTGATTTCAAAACGTGGTGGAATTCCACAACAAAGATCCAATTGTTGCTTCGAATGAAGGACTGAATTTGAAGCCTCCTTCAATTCCTTTTTCATCCGAATCTGAGTGGTCATTGAAAGTATCCTTTCATGGTTGCAATGGATGGAGGGATCAACAAATAAAATGGAAAGAATGGGTTGAAATGATTAAGGCTATCCATCACCCTATATGGAAAGCTGTAGGAATTTACAAAGCGCTCAAAAGTTCAGTTTATTGAGTCCAGACAGATCAAACTTTTATTTTTAGGTTGGTAGAAAGGTGGTGCTATGAGACTAACAGTTTTGTGTTTCCGTGGGGTGAATATATTGTTACTCTTGAAGACATGATGATTTCGGGAGGGTTTTGACTCTGTTAAGTACCCCCTTCAATCCCCTAAGTTGGTAGAGATTAAAGTAGAATTTTGGAAATGCGCGAAGGGAGCTTACAGGATTGAAGACTAATAATCACATCTCTGTGGCTAGGGATCATCTAGTAGATATTAAATATTGGTGAATCCTCATGTTCCAGGGACCGAGCCTCTATTTCATATTGTTTTTACATTTAAGTTTTGTATATAATCTACGGGTTGCGTCCCGATCACTCCTTATATACTAGATGGCTTGACACTATGTTAGACTTTCGTTAAAATTTATCAACTCTTTTGCTATGAAATTTTCTTTCAAACATTCTTAATGATCCATTATGTTGTATGATGTATGCTAAGTGTCTTTTGTATGGCCTCTAAGGTTCCTCTACGCCATGTTATGCCTAGGGTCTACCTTGGGTCATGACAAACTTGGTTTTTAGAGCACAAGGTTTAGAAAGGTCCTAGGAAATCTCATACGCCACGTCGAATAGAGTCTTGTTCATGACTGTGAAGCGCACCATATTTAGGAATGAGTGGCTATTAGATGTTTAGGAAACTCCACTTTTTTCATTACTCTAAATTTGTACGACAGAGTTTAAATCTACAATGTCTGTCTCCTAATCCTTATTTGATGCTCTATAGGAGATGGCCACTCGAAGGTCTTATGATAGAAGGTATGTGGGAGAGAAAGTGGAACGAGAAGTTCCTCCTTAAGCTCCTCAAGTTCCGGTTGACCCTTTGGCCAAACAAGTGACTAATGAAGAGTTTAGGGATGTTTTTTAAGTGCTGGCTCAAGCCTTGGCGACACAGGCCAATAGGGAGGTTGTGGTCCCCGTGAACCCAAATACGGGTACCACGACAACTAGAGTGAGAGACTTTACTAGAATAAAATGCCCAGAATTTCATGGTTTTAGGGTTGAGGAAGATCCTCAAGAGTTCATCGATGAAGTGTATAAGGCGTTGATAATGATCAGAGTGACACCGGTGGAAAATGTGGAATTGGCTGCTTATCAACTTAAGTGTGTTGCTCAAATATGGTTCAACCAATGGAAAGAAGAGAGAGCAAAAGATGTGGGTCCTTTCGATTAGGAAAAGTTTAATGTTGCTTTCATTTATAGGTTATTTCTCTTGAGATGAAGGAGGAAAAGGTGCTTGAATTCATCAACCTTCGTCAAGGAAATATGTGTATGAAGGAATATTCTTTGAAGTTCACACAATTGTCTCAATATGTTCCCAATATGATTGATGATCCTAGGGAAAGGATGAGTAAGTTCGTTTCGGGAATATCCAAATTAGTGGTTAAGGAATGCCGTACCAATTTTCTTATCAATAATTAATAAATTTCTCATCTTATGGTTCATGCTCAACATATTGATGAGGAGAAACTCAAAGAAAGGCCTAGGGAGGAAAATAGGGCAAACACCAGTAATGGTGACTTTTCACATTCGATGTCCAAGAGACATGGTCCTTCTAAGTTCTGACAATGGTTTTCCGGTCAAGGATCCTCCAACGCTCCTCCTAAGTTAAACAAAGAAAGGGTATCTAACCCTAAGCCTCAAAAAATAAATAGTGGTGGATGTTTATTGTCTACTTGCTCCAAGTATAGGAGAAAGCATTGGGGTAAACGTCAACCTTGTTATAATGCATGTTTTGGGTGCGGCAAGACGGATAACAAGATAAGGGATTTTCCCTTAGTTACTAAGAATGATGGAGATAATCATCGATGGGTTCCATCTTAACCTTCTTAAGGTTCTAGTGGTATTCAGAGACGAAACTGATTCGACGCACTTCAGACACGTCGTGAGCAAGAGGGTTCTCACTATATGGTTATCGGTATGTTAAAAGTCTTCCAACTCGATGTTTAAGGTTTCTTGACCCCGATGCTACCTTGTCTTTTGTGACGCCATATGTGTCTATGAGGTTTGATATTCTTTCAGATGTGTTGATAGAACCTTTTTCGATCTCTACTCCTATTGGTGATTTTATTGTGGCTAAGAGGGTCTATAGAAAGTGCCCCATCTCATTGTCCCATAGAGTCACTCATATTGATCTTGTAGTCACTCATATTGATCTTGTAGAGGTTGATATGTTAGATTTTGATGTTATTCTTAGTATAGATTCACTGCACTAATGTTATACTTCTTTTGATTGTAGAACCTGTGTAGTCAAATTCCAATTTCCAAATGAACCCATCCTAGAAAGGAAAGGGGAAATTATATGCCTAAGAGCCACTTTGTTTCTTGTCTTAAAGATACAAAGATAATATCTAACAAATGCATATACAATCTCATTTGGGTTAGGGATATGGAATCTGAAACCCCTACTCTTGAATTGGTCCCCATTATTAATGGGTTTCTAGAAGTGTTTCCTGATAATCTACAAGCTATTTTTGTCACTCCCCGGGGCTACCCCCTTGACGCAACATGGGACTTAGGATTACAACTGACACCAAGCTAACCCTGTGGTTGGCATATCATAAGCATACTATAACATAACTGAGTAAAACATATAGTGTGCGGAAGCTAAACAGTAGATGACTGAACGTGGGGAATACCCAACTAATCTAAATATATTAAAACTTACTAAAAGTTCAATATGACTGAAAGATAAACTTAACAAGTCAAGCTGATTCTATTACTATGTCATGAAAAACCTCTAACTGATTAGAGTTGCTGGGACATGCCCCAGCTACCTCTAACAAAACTGAAAACTAAATAAAAAACTGACAATGAAACATGTGTCTATGGTCCTCGAAATATGAGGACTCAACACTAAAGCTGCAGAATATGGATCGATAATCGATCTAAGCGTGATCTAGATGCTAAGTACCTTATCCTACATCATGAAAGGATGTAGCGCAGAGTATGCAATAATACTTGGAATGTACTAAGCATGCAGGACATAGATAATACCTTAATAAAATATTTAAGCTAAACAAGGCATAACTGAGCAATGACATAATCTGAACAAGAATGTACATACTGAAACATAACTGAAAAGCTGGGCTAAATGCAATGACCAAGTACTAATCATGAAAATAACATGTTTGAAATCAATGTTGATGTATATAGCGAAAAACTTGTAAAATGCACTAGAGTCTGACTGTGGGAGCTACTATTAACTGACATAAAACCACATAAGCTAATTGTGGAGTCCGATGTATACGCCCTATCAAGAGGACCCAATATACCTTGTCAGGGGTATAAAGGTATGACTGGCGGGATTACTAAATCTGATGCCCATAGAGGGGACTTATAATCCTATGGGGGAACGTAGTTCTGGACTATGAGGGTACGCTGAACCTTAGTCGAACTCGGTGTTAAATCTACTCCCAACTGAATATGTATCTAACAAAACATAATAAATTCTTCTTTTATTCATCAAAGCTCATCCTAATATCCATCAAGATTACTACCTTAGCCCTCTCCTAACATCTGTATAATGGAGTTCATCAATTATTGATGATATTCAGGGTTTTTGTTTATTAGAATTGGAAGAAAAAGGTTGAAATGAATGCAAAAAATTGAACCTATACTTTTCTGTGAGATTGAAAGTCCAAATTATTCTTTTCTTATGAAATGTTTATTATTTGTTGATAGATGTAAAGCATATGCCGTAGAAGCTGACATCAGGCTATTTGCCTTTTATCTGAATCTTCCTTGGTAGAGTGGTGTCTTTTATAAGAAAAGACTTTCTCAGTGGAACTAAAAAAAAGAGTTTGGGCTCTTTTTTGGTTGACTTTTAACCATGCGCGGCGGCTAAGCACATGTGTCCCAAAGTGACATATATATTTTGATACTGGATAGCTCAATATTCTGACATGCAAATCTGAGAATGCAACATTTAGGTAATTACAATGTAACATTCGAAATATGAGGCATGTTTATCTGTTTAACTGACCTAGCAAGTATAATTCATGAACAAAACGAATTTATACAACTAGGGTTCTGAGTTTCATGAAAGGAACTAAGAAAAATTTTCAAGAGACAAGCTAATTCGATTTAGGATACTACAATAGATAAATTACAACAATTATCCAAGGTTTTAGAAACCCTAGGTCTAACCAAAATATCAAGAATCAAGAATCTAACTGAATTTGAGGGACCTAGTGGATAAAAATAATCAACTAGTGAAATTCCACATACTTGGTAATGAAACTCAAGGAGAAATCTTTTGGATTTGGGGGCTGAACCTTGAAGAACACTATTGCTTGTTCTTGGGAGGTTTGATCAGTTTTTCCTCTTCTTTGTGCTCCAAGTTTGGATGATTTTTGGAGGATTAGGGTTTTAGGTAAGTCTGACTAAGTTATTAGGCTTAGACTGAGTAAAACAACGTAGTTTAGGAATTAAACGACGTAGTTTAATAGCCCCAATGCATATGAAAAGGACCTAAATGACCCTAACTTAAAAGCTGACGAAGGCCATCAACGGAGGGACCTACAGACCGTCATTTGGACTACCAACCGCCGTCCGTGGTCGTGGTTCTTGGTCAGCCCGATAGGGCATCACTAAAACGAGCATAAAATTTTACTTCGAGATGGGATTTTATCAAACTCGGTGGCGCTGGAAAGAGGAGTCAATTATCTTTCATTTGATAGGTCATGTGCCACCTAATTAATTCTATGCTAAAAGAAATGACCTTTTGGAGTTGACCTAACAACTATTTTCCTCTGAATAACTGCTTACCGTCACCTACGGTCTGTAGGTCCAACCACGGACCGTACTGGTTGACCGTGGGTGGGATCAGAGAACATCATCTTTGGACCCCAACAATGGAAACAACCTACGGTCCCTGGGTCAATCAACGGATTGTAGTTCACAGCTATAGGTGTCACCTTTGATCCTGAATTTTTCCATAAGTCTGGGACTGAACCAAGAGTCCCAACCTATGGTTTGTCAGTGGCTTCTATTAGTTTTGACACTAGATCGAGGAAAGATGCATTTTTCTATTTTCTCAAATCCGGGGTGTTTCATTCTCTTCCCCTTAGGAACATTCATCCTCGAATGAAGTATAAACACTCTAAGTGAGCAGGAAAGGAGTTGTAATCCCTACCACTAAGAACTAGAACATAAAATCGAACTGAACTAAGTTCCAAGAATCATGTAAATATGCTGAAAATTAAGAATAACCGAGGGAATGAGATATTGAGACTAAATTTTACAAGAGTAAACTTAGAGACTGGAGAGGAGCTATTACCTCAAGCTTAAACAGAATCGGAAGAGGTGAGGATACTTGGCCATCATGGCTACTTCTACTTCCCAAGTAGCTCCCTCTACGGACTGACTCCTCCACAAAACCTTTACTGAAGCGACTTTTTTATTTCTCAACCTACGAACCTAACGGTCGATAATTTCAACTTGCACATCTTCATAAGTGAGACTATCCTTCATAGCCACACTCTTCAATGGTACTATTGATTCTGGATCACCCACACACTTCCACAACATGGAAATGTGATAGATTGGATGCACCAATGCTAGCTCTGCTGGCAACTCTAACTCATAAGCCACATTACCAACCCTTTTCATGATTCTATAAGGGCCTACATATCTGGGAGTGAGCTTCCCTTTCTTGCCGAATCTCATCACCCCTTCATAGGTGACACCTTTAGGAAAACCCAATCATCGATCTCACACTCTAAGTCCCTTCTTCTCACATCTGCATAGGACTTCTGACGACTCTAGGCTGTCTTTAGTCTATCTTTGATGAGCTTAACTTTCTCCATACCATCATGAACCAAATATGGCCCAATCAAGGCTGCTTTACCTACTTCAAACCAACCAATCGGGGACCTACATCTACGCCCATATAGTGCCTCATATGGGGCCATCTGAATACAGGAATGGAAGCTATTATTATAGGTAAACTCTATGAGAGGTAAGTGTTCATCCCAACTACCCTTGAAATCTATCAGACAAGCTCTCAATGTGTCCATTAAGGTATGAATAGTATGATTTGCTTGACCATCCGTTATTGGATGAAATGTTGTACTGAGATTTACCTTGGTACCAAGTTATTTTTGAAACAATTTCCAGAAACGAGAGGTAAACTGAGGACTTCTACCTGAGACGATAGACAAGGGAACCCCATGCAACTTGACTATCTCATTGATATAGAGTCTGGTGTAGTTCTCTGCTGAATCTGTAGTCTTGACAACCAAGAAGTGAGCAGACTTAGTGACTCTGTCCACTATCACCCAAATGGAGTCATATTGTCTGCGAGTACGAGGTAACCCCGTAATAAAGTCCATGTTTATCACTTCCCACTTCCATGTAGGAATGTTAATCTGTTGAGTCAATACCTCTTGGTTTCTGATATTCTACCTTAACTTGCTGACAGGTAGGACACTTAGCCACAAAATCTGTTATATCCCTCTTGATGTTGTTCCACCACAAGACTTCTCGTATATCACGGTATATCTTATGACACTTGGATGAATAGAATATCTAGAATTATGAGCTTCTGTAAGGATCTGGTGTCTCAAATTACCCACATTTTAAACACATAAGCGACCCTGGTAACGAAGTACACCATCTCCCCTTGGGATAAAACCTCAACTTTCTGTTGATTAACTGCACCTTTCAACATAAGCAATATTGGATCACTATCTTTTGTTTCCTTAACTTTCGCTACCAGTGATGAGTATGACCCATTATGAACTATTACACCACCAACTGATGTGCTCGTAAAGACAACTCCTAGGCGAGTAAGCCGGTGAACCTCTTTGGCTAGCTCTTTCTTTTCTTCCTCAACATGTGCTACACTACCCATAAATAGCCAGCTAAGAGCATCAGCCACTACATTGGCCTTTCCAGAATAGTAAACCACATTAATGTCATAGTCTTTGAGGAATTCAAGCCATCTCCTCTGATGAAAATTTAACTCTTTCGGGGTGAACACATACTGGAGGCTCTTATGATCTGTGAACATATCAACATGAACACCATACAAGTAGTGTCTCAAAATCTTTAGGGCAAATACTATGGCTGCTAGCCCAAGGTCATGAATTGGGTAGTTATTCTCTTGGACATTAAGCTATCTAGAAGAATAAGTTATGATCTTACCTTGATGCATCAACACACAACCTCGGACAACCCTAGAGGCATCACAATAAATCACATAACTGTTTGAACCATCTGTTAGAGTCAAGACACGAGATGTAGTCAACTTAGTCTTCAATTCTGAGATTTTTTTCTCACACCCATCTGACCACTGAAATTTGACCTTCTTCTAACTCAACTTGGTCAATGGAAAAGCTATGGATGAAAATCATTCAACAAATCTTTTGTAATAACTGGCCAAACCCAAGAAACTTCTGATATCTGTTGGAGAGGTGGGTCTGGGCCAGTGTTGTACCGCCTCAATTTTCTGAGCATCTACTTAGATCCCTTCACTAGATACCACATGACCAAGGAAAGCGATAGACTATAACCAAAATTCACATTTTCTAAACTTAGTAAATATCTGGAGATCTTTGAGAGTTTGCAGAACAATTCTCAGATGAGTCGCATGCTAGCTCCTCCTCATTCCGAGAATAAAGGAGGATATCATCAATAAAGACGATAATGAACAAGTCCAATACTATTTGAACACCCTGTTCATTAAGTCCATGAAAGTTGCAGGAGCATTTGTTAGTCCAAATGACATAACTACAAATTCATAATGACCATACCGAGTCCTAAATGCTATTTTTTGGGATGGCATGACTAACTGACTCTGAGCTGATGATAGCCGGATTTGAGGTCTATCTTAGAGAAGCAACTAGCACCCTGACGTTGGTCAAACAAGTCATCAATCATGGGTATGGGATACTTATTCTTGATTGTGACTTTTTTCAACTTATGATAGTCAATGGACATTCTAAAAGAACCATCTTTTTTTTTCATGAACAACCCTAGAGCACCCCATGGAGAAATACTAGGTATGATGAAGCCCTTATCTAGAAGGTCTTTCAACTGTTCCTTCAATTCCTTAAGCTCAGCTGGGGCCATTCTGTATTTGGTAGGAGACCTATTTCGAAGTAGATTTGCCTATTGGGAGGGACTCCGGGAAGATTTTTTGGGAACACTTTTGGAAACTTATTTACTACTGGGACTAACTCAAGAATTGGGGTTTCAGAATCTGAATCCTTAACCCGAACAAGATGATAGATATACCCTTTGGAGATCATATTACTGGCCTTAAGGTAAGAGGTAAATCGACCTATAGGCAGTGAGCTACTACACTTCCACTCTAAGACCGGCTCGTTTGGAAACTGAAATTGAACAATTCTAGTTCTACAATCGACTAAGGAATAACATGAATGTAACCAATCTATGCCTAGAATGATATCGAAATCTATCGTTTCTAACTCAAGAAGATTTACTGAGGTGACTTTCTGAGAGACTGTGACAGGGCAATATTGGTATACCCGTCTAGCTATTACTGGGTCACCAACTAGAATAGAAACTGAGAAAGGTTCTGAGAGAGTTTCTGGATTTACACTGAAGTATACTGCTACATAGGGACTTACAAAATAAAGTGTAGCCCCTATATCTAATAGCGCATAAACATCTAAATAGAAGATCTATAATCCTCTCACTACTACTACCAAGTGTAGGCTAATCCTTTACACTGATGGGCAGCTTAATCTGCACTCTTGACTGGAGTGATATTTGAAATTCTTGTTACCTTCTGGATGTCATCGAAAAACTCTCATAGATATTAATCTTACTTAGACCCATGTAACTACGAAGGGTTCATCCGACTAAAGTCCTTGATTCTTACTGTTGCAGTGTTAGACTGTGGCGGTGCTAGGGCCACAACCTGCTGATTGAACCGGGAGGTCTTGGACTGAGCAAGCACTTGGAAAGTATCCTGAACTCAAAATGTGTGACTTGCTCATTCAATGGGTCTGTTGGAGCTGTTGGTTGATTCCTGGCGTTAGCTCTTCTAGGAGGCATTTTACAAAATGTGAAGAGCAGGTGTTAGAAGGAGAATAAATAGAGTACATACTCTATAGCACGAGTTGGAACAGAGAGAAGGGAAGTTTTTCTTAGAACACCTCATAGCCTCCACCTGATAGATGTGACGCACTTCACACCCATGAAAGAGACTATACTTTGTGTGGCTTTCAGACATCAGAGGACTCTTAAACCTAATGCTCTAATACCAAGTTTGTCAATCCCCGAGGCTACCCCCTTGATGGAACACAGGACCTAGGATCACGAGTGACCCCAAGCTAACCCTATGTCTGGAATATCATAAGCATACTATAACATAACTAAGTAAAACATCTACTATGCGGAAGCTAAAATAGTAGATGACTGAAAGTGGGGAATACCCAGCTAATCTGAATATATCTAAACTTACTAAGAGTTTAATGCGACTGAAAGATAAAATTAACAAGTCAAGCTGATTCTATTACTATGTTTGAAAAGCCTCTAACTAATTAGAGTTGCTAGGAGATGCCCCAGCTAACTCTAACAAAACTGAAAACTAAAAAAAGGACTGAAAATGAAACACATGTTTGATGTCCTCAAAGTATGAGGACTCACCACTGAAGCTGTTGAATATGGATCGAGAATAGATCTAAGCATGATCTGGATGCTAAGTACCTCAAACTACATCATGAAATTATGTAGTGTAGAGTATTCATCAATACTTGGAATGTACTAAGCATGCAAGATATAAATAATAATTGAACAAAATATATAAGCTAAACAAGGAATAACGGAGCAATGACATAATCTGAACAAGAATGTACATATTGAAACATAACTAAAAAGCTAAGCTAAATGCAATGACCAAGTAATAATCATAAACATAACATGCTAGAATGGAATGCTAAAGTATATACAGAAAACCTGGTCAAATGCACTAGAGTCTGATTATGGGAGCTACTATTAACCAACATAAAAACCACATGAGCTAACCATGGAGTCCGATGTATACACCCCATCGAGAGAACACAATATAACTTGCTAGGGGTATAAAGGTATGACTGGTGTAATCACTAAATCTGATCCCCATATAGGGGACTTATAATCCTACAGGGGCACGTAGTTCTTAGACTATGAGGGTACGCTGAACCCTAGTCCAACTCGGTGCTAAGTCTACTCCCAACTAAATATGTATCTGACACAACATGACTGAAATATTGGATAGCTTAATATTCTGACATACAAATATGAGAATGCAACATTTAGGTATTGACAATGTAACATTCGAAATATGAGGCATGTTTATTTGTTTAACTTACCTAGAAAGTATAATTCACGAACAACTAATTTAGGATACTAGAACAACTAAATCACAACAATTATCCAAGGTTTTAGAAAGCCTAGGTCTAACAAAAATATGGAGAATCAAGATCTGACTGAATTAAATGGGAGACCTACACTTGACACTTGCTATCTTGGTTCTAGGGACCTAATGGATGAAAGGAATCCACTAGTGAAATCCCACCTACCTCGTGACGAAACTCACAGAGAAATCCTTTGGATTTCGAGGTTTAACCTTGAAGAACACTACTGCTTATTCTTGGGAGGTTTGGTCGACTTTTCCTATTCTTTTTCCTCCAAGTTTGGATGATTTTTGGAGAATGAGGGTTTTGGGTAAGTCTGACAAAATTATTAGGCTTATCTTGAGTAAAATGGCGTAGTGTAGGCATTAAACGACGTAGTTTAAGGGCCCCAATGCATAGGAAAAAGACCTAAATAACCATATTTTAAAAGATGATGAAGGCAATCCATGAAGGGACCTATGGACCGTCATTTAGACTACTAACAGTCGTCTGTGGTTTTGTTTCGTGGTCTGCCTGATAGAGCTTCACTAAAATAAGCATAAATTTTCACTCCAAGATGGGAGTTTAGCAAACTCGGTGCCGTTGGAAAGAGGATTAAATTATGTTTCATTTGATAGGTCATGGGACACCTGATTCATTCTATGCTAAAAGATATAAGCGTTTGAAATTGACCTAACAACTATTTTCCTCTGAATAATTGTTGATCCTTACCTACGTTGCATAGATCCAACCACAGACCATACAGGTCGACCGTGGGTGGGATCAGAGACCATCAACTTTGGTCCCTAACGATGGAACCAACCTACAGTCCGTGGGTCAATCAACGGACCATGGTTCATGGTCATAGGTGTCACCTTTGATCTTGAATTTTTCCCAAAGTCTGGGACTGAACCACGAGGCTCGACCTATAGTCTGTGGTTTGACCCACGGTCAGTTGATGGCTTCCGTTGGTTCTGACACCAGATCCTAGAAAGCTGCATTTTTCTATTTTCTCGAATCTGGGGTGTTACAATATCTCCCGAAAGGGAAATAGATTTTGGTATTGACCTTCTCCCAAATATGAGAAATATATTTATTCCTCCTTATCATATGGCTCCAGCAAAACTTAAGGAATTAAAGGAGCAATTGGAGGATTTGTTGGATAAGGGTTTCATCTGACCGAGTATCTCTCCATGGAGTGCTCCTGTTTTGTTTGTTCGAATGAATGATGGTTCGATTCTTTTGTGCATTGACTATTGACAAGTCAAAAAGATTACAATTAAGAACAAATATCCTTTCCCAAGGATAGACGACTTGTTTGATCAACTACAAGGAGCAAGTTACTTGTCTAAGATTAACCTTCAGTCTGGTTATCACCAAATGAGGGTAAAGGAAGATGACATTCTGAAGACGACCTTTCGAACTCGGTATGGTCATTATGAGTTTTTGGTAATGTCATTTGGTTATACTAATTCTCCAGCGGCATTTATGGATATTATGAATCAGATGTTTAGACAATACCCTCATATGATTGTGATTTTGTTCATTGATGATATATTATTCTATTCAAGGAGTGAAGACAAGCATTCCGATCATTTGAGGGTTGTGTTGCAAGTCCTCAAGGACCAACCACTCTTTGCAAAGTTTAGCAAATGCGAGTTTTGGTGAAGGTCCATGAATTTTCTTGGTTATATTGTTTATTGTAAGGGTATTGAGGTAGATCCTAAGAAGACAAATGTTGTTAAGAGTTGTCCTAGACCTCGATCCCCTTCAGATATTACAAGTTTATTGGGTTTGGCTTGCTACTATAGAAGGTTTGTTGAAGGATTTTCTTTGATTTCTTTTCCATCGACGACATTAACCAAAAAATGGTTAAATTTTTATGGTTCGAAGCATGTGAAAAGTGTTTTCATGAATTGAAAGATAGACTCACTTTCGCTCCGGTGTTGACTGTCTCGTAAGGAACCGATGGATTTGTTGTTTATTGTGATGCTTCACGAATTTGGTTAGGATGTGTCTTTATGCAAAACGGGAAAGTCATTGCCTATTCTTCAAGGCAACTTAAGATTCATGAATAGAATTATCCTACCCATGATTTAGAACCAGAGGCAATGGTGTTTTCTTTAAAGGTTTGAAGGCATTATTTGTATGGTGTTCATGTAGATGTCATTACCGACCGTAAGAGTTTGCAATATGTGTTAAAATAGAAAGATTTAAATCTTCGCCAAACGTGGGTTTAGTTACTAAAGGATTATGGCATGACTGTTCTCTATCACCCCAGCAAGGCAAATATAGTGGTGGATGCTCTTAGTCGGCTATCAATGGGTAGTGTTTCACATATTGAGGATGATAAAAAGGAGTTGGTTGGAGATGTTCATAGATTGGCCCGATTGGGTGTTAGGTTAGTTAAGTCTACCAAAGCTGGTGTTATGGTGCATAATGGTTCAGAATCATCTTTTGTGGCAAATATAAAAGCTAAGAAAGGCCTTGATACGACATTGGTTGAGTTAAAGGAAGCGGTTGCTTAAAAAGTCTGTAGAGGCTTTCTCCCAAGGGGGAGATAGTGTGCTTAGATATCAAGTTTGTTTGTGTGTTCCCAATGTTGATGGCTTCAAAGGGCGAATCTTATAAGAAGCCCACGGTTCTCGATATTCCATTCATCCAGGAGCCACCGAGATGTACCATGACTTGTGAGGGATCTATTGGTTGAATGAGATGAAGAAGTATATTGCGGAATTTGTTGGTAAGTGTCCTAATTAGCATTCCTACTTTGAAGTGGGAAGATTTGAATATGGACTTCGTTTTTGGGTTACGTCGCACCCGGCATCGACATGACTTGATTTGGGTTATTGTAGATCGAATGAAGAAATGATCTCATTTCATTCTCGTCAAGGTTGCTTTTTCTGTGGAAGACTATGCTAAGTTGTATTTGAGGTAAATGGTTAGGTTTCATAGAGTTCCACTATCCATTATCTCTGATTAGGGTACCCAATTCACTTCTCAGGTTTAGAAATCTTTCCGAAAGGGTCTTGGTACTCGTGCTATTCTTAGTACGACCTTTCATCCACAAACCGATGGGCAAGAAGAACCTACTATTAAAACTTTGGAATATATGTTGAGAGCATGTGTAATTGACTTGAAGGGTAATTGGGATGATCATTTGCCTTTAATTGAGTTTGCATAAAACAATAGCTATCACTCCAGCATTGGCATGGCTCAATTTGAGGCTCTATATGGTAGGAGGTGTAGATCTCCTATAGGTTTGTTTGAAGTGGTTAAAGTTTCCTTGATAGGTCCCGAGTTGGTACATAAGGCTATGGAGAAAGTTCAGCTTATTAGAGAAAAGGTTGAGAACGGCTAAAAGTCGAGAAAAGTCCTATGCCTATGTTAGAAGAAGAGATCTTGTGTTTGATGTAAACTATTGGGTGTACTTGAAAATTTCACCCATAAAGGGTGTAATGAGATTTGGGAAGAAGGGGAAGCTTCGTCCCCCCCCCCCCAATATGTGGGCCCATATCATATTTTGAGGCGAACTGACAAAGTTGCTTATGAACTTGATTTGCCTAATGACTTGGCATCGGTAAATCAGGTTTTCCATGTGTTGAAGAAATGTGTTAGAGATCTGACATTTATAATTCCCTTAGAAGGTTTGGGAGTTAAGGAGAATCTTTATTATAAGTAAGTTCCGGTTGAGATTTTAGACCACAAAGTAAAGACGTTGAGAAATAAAGAAGTTGCTTCTGTAAAGGTTCTATGGAGGAATCAATTAGTTGACGGTGCTACTTGGGAGGCCGAGGCCGATATGATGTCCCATTATGCTGATATCTTTTCTTTCGTCCCTACTCTAGCTTTAGGTATTTACTTCCTCATGGTTTACTCATTTGGTGTCATATGTCTTATATATTCCCATGATTTCCTCATTTATGCATGTTCATGAAAAGCTTAAATTTTAAGAAAATAAGTTAACTTCATTGATTTCTTTCATGTTTATGTGCATTGAGTATGAGCTAGATAGAGACTCCATGATATGATGTTTTGAACATGCTTTAGATTGGAGTTGATGTTTCCTCCTCGGATATGTGTTTTAGAATTGCATTCATGTAGGGCTGTTAGATTAAGTTCCCACCCTCCTTATGATATCTTGAATCTCATTCGAGGACGAATGTTCCTAAGGGGGAGATAATGTAATACCTCAGATTTGAGAATATATGAAATTGCAACTTTTCTAGGATCTGGTGCCAGTAGTAACGGAGCCACCAATGGCCCATGGACTGACACATGGTTTATAGGTAGCTTTGTGGTTGGTCAGTCTAATTTTTCCAAAAACGTCAAGTTCCAGTACTTTCATATGGTTCACTAGGACGGCCCATTGTCCTATGCATGAGTTGTAGGTAGGTCTCATAGGTGAGTCCCAGACTTAGAAAGATTTTTAAGCCAAAGTGGAGACCCACGACCAAGATGTACGGCCCGTACATAAACCCACGAACAGTACATGGGTTTGTCATTGGGAGTCCAAAACTAATGGCTTCTGAACTCACTAACGACCAACTAGTAAGGTCGTGGTCAGACAAACAGACCATAGGTCTGGCCGTTGGTGAGGTCGATAATTTTTTTAAGAGGGGCTTTTGGGTCTTTTCCAAATTATACTAACCCAATACTATGTCATTTTAGCTTCTATTAGAAGCCCTATATAAACGTTTTAACCCGCAAAAAAAATATCCTAATTCAATTAATTCTCTCAAATTCTGAAAAAGAAGGACAAGTTCATCCTCTCCAATATGTCTCTCTCTAGAAGCTTGAAAAAGAAGACTAGGGTTTCAAATCAAGTCTCCAATTCCACCATTAAAGTCAATCTTGTGGCATTAAGGTATGATAGTGTTCATGTAAAACCTCAGAAATCCAGTAGTCTAAGCATGGGCTAAAAAGAGAGGTCTTGAGCCAAAGAGGTGAGCTTGGGCAACCTTCACAAGGACCCTTACGTGTCGTGAAGGGCATCACGAGTCGTGGTGCTGCCCATGGTAGCCACAGTACCTAACCAAGCCATGGTTACCTCTCACGACCACCAAGACGATTCGTTGTGGGGACCACGGGTTGTGGTGATGAGCATGTGGAGCTAAGTAGGAGCTAGTCCAAGATTGCCCAAAATGAGACCTTCCCACAAGCCACTAAATGGCCCATGAAGGCCACTACGAGTTGTGGGAGGGGTCGTGGTCTAGAGTTGAGGTTATGGGGTCGAGTGGTGGCAAAGCCCAGCCACTGGTCAAGGACCACAGGCACTACTACGGGCAGTGAAGTACTTGACGAGCCGTGGTGCTCATCATGAGGTGGGTTCGGTAGTTTTAATTCATGGGTTTTTGGGTCTTTTCTTGTTTTAATTAAATTAATACTATGTTGTTTTATTCAAGCCTAGGACCCATATATAAGTGATGTTTACCCCTAAACCCATTGATTCAAGTCAACCTCTCAAACTCACCAAAAGAATTGGGTTCTCCTCCAAATATTTCTCTCTCAAGAACTTGAAGAAGAAGAACGAGTTCACGTTAGGATTGTAACGACCCGAGAGCACCCCCTAGTCGTTACCGGCATATTCGACCTCGAAGAGGTCTTATACAAGCCCTTAGCATTCATCATAGCATGTATCATAGAATAAACTAACGGAAAATTTAAAACTTTTACTTTGGAAGTTCAACTTCACTTCATTTATGAAAAATAGAATCTAACTTCGTCACAATGTACCATCTAGACATAGACGTATCGAAAATAGGACTTAGCCCTTACATCAATAAGAAGTCTTGAAATAGGAAAGTACAACGATGTCTTTCAACATAATCAAAGGACTAAACATAGAAGCTAGATCATAGGGTCTTGTCCTCGGACTTGAGGACTCACCAACTTAGGGAAGAAACTCCAAGTGTCTTGAGAAGTAAGCTTGAATCTTCAACGGCCCGAACCTAAATGTTTGGGAAAAAGGGAGAAAATATGGGTTAGTACAACACACGTACTAAGTATGGCTACTATGCATAAAAACCATTGAAACATGCATAAAAGGACATTT
>JAJOOR010007741.1:0-60996 GCA_036250505.1 Solanum acaule | reverse complement strand
GTAATTCTATTACTTGTTATTCACTCAAGCTATGTGACAATCAGTGAATTGAAATTTTGACTCAATCGGCTATTAAAAGAGAGTAGTCGACTTTTTTGCTGGTTAATATAATATAATTGATAAAGTAAAGTACTAAAATAAATTGAGTCAGAGACTTTTTTTTCCGACTCGATCACCGATGTGGTGTCTAGTACATTTCCCTTGAGTTACAAGGATTTTGTTTTAGAGTTTTTGAAGTACTTGTGTGTATAGAGTTGTTGGTCCTTGACTCTATCTGATGCACGATTAGATATTATAGTTTGACAGAGTCTCTACATGTATAACTTATACTGACTTTTTATTTCACTTTTCTTTTATAATTGTGAACTCAAAAATAACGGAATAGTATGAAAGATAAAAGTATGGCAGTATACAAGTTCAAGTGGAGTGTGTTGTTTTCTTCTGTTGGTATGGCTGCCTCTTATAGTCATCTTTGGTGAGGCTACGCCTGCTCTAAAAAGAAAATTCAAGGATGTTTCATTCTCTTAGAAGCTCTTGTACCTATCTAGACTAGTTCCTAGGGAGGGTTCCATGTATTTTTTAAAGACATTCTATTTTTATCAAATACTGAAAGTATTTTATGTATTTAAAGAGGGTGAGAAATTTATATTTGTTTACTTCCTCATTAACAGTTTTCAAGCAGCTGGTGAGGATTTTCCTATGTAGGTGTTAGAGCAGGTGCCAGCACGGCTTAGTCGTTTGGTTTGTGACAATTTCATTTTGTTCCTACACAACCTGAACCGTTTGGACTTCAAAGTTTGTCTCCAAACCTTCAACCTAATATTACCTATGTCCCATGTCTTATCAATCAATACTATGTCATCCGAAAATAACATACGACATGTAACCTCCTCTTGAATAGACCACATTAACTCATCCATCACAAAGGCAAATTAGAAATGGCTAAGAATTGATCCCTGATATAGCTCCATCTCCATTGGAAAGTGCTCCGAGTCTCCTTTCACTGTTCTAACCCAAGTCTTGCCTCCATCATACATGTCTTTTATTGCCGTAATATAAATCATTGGGACACCTCTAGCCTCCAAGAACCTTCAGAGGACATCCCTCGGGACTTTATCATAGGCCTTTTCAAGGTCAATAATCAACATGTGTAGGTCCCTCTTCCTTTCTCTATATTTCCCAAATTAGTCTTCGCACAATATGGATGGCTTCAGTAGTCAATCGTCATGGCATGAATCCAAATTTGTTCTCGAAAATAGGCAACCCTCTCCTTACCGTCATCTCCACTACTGTCTCTCAAATATTTCTAGTGTGCCTTAGCACTTTAATACCTCTGTAATTTTTAAAGTATTGAATATCACACTTATTCCTGTATAATGGAACCATTATAGTCCACCTCTATTTGTTGGGCATTTTCGCTATCGTAAAACTAGCATAAAACAATCTAGTTTACCATTCCATGCCTACTTTTCCTGTGCTTTTCAAAAATTTCTCTGGAATCTCATTGGATTCAATCACTCTTCCCCTCCTTATCCTACTAATAGCACGTATAATCTCCTCAACCCTAAAACACCTATAATACCCAAAATCCCAAAGTCTATCACATTGCGCCAAATCATCCAACACAATGTCTTTGTTCCCTTCTCTTTTTAAGAGTTTGTGAAAGTGTGCTTTCCACCTTTGCTTAATGGAGGTGTGTTGCACCAACACCTTGCCTTTCCTCTCCTTGATGCACTTTACTTGATCCAAGTGCGAGCCTTTCTGTCTTTCGCTTTCGCGAACCTATACAGTTTTTTTCCCCAACTTTGTCCCCTAGCTCAACATATAAGCGTTTGAAAGATACCGCCTTAGCCGTCATAACTGCTAACTTACCTTCTATCTTCGTCGTCTTATAGACTTCCTTAAGAGTCCACTTCTCTTCCTCGTCACGCACTCCGCAAACTTTGTATATGCAATCTCTTTTGTTTTCACTTTGCCTTGGACTTCTCCATCCACCACCAATCTCTTTGATGACCACCAAAGTTACCCGTCGATGCCCCTAGCACCTCTATATTTGCTTCCCTAATGTAACTAGTTGCCTTATACCATATGTTGCTCACATCCCCGCTACCACTCCAGGAATCCACACCAATTAACTTCTCCCCATCTCCCAAGAAAGGGCAGGGTTCAAGCCACTCCGTTTAATCCTAGGTAGGTCAAATGAGGTCTTCTTCCTTCTATCCCCCTTAATCTCCAAGTTCATCACCAAAAGCTTGTATAAGATAGTAAATTCTCCCTCGGGATAATCTTGCAATCCTTACAAAGGCCTCTATCATCCTTTCTAAGGAGTAAGTAATCTATTTGAGTCTTAGCTACTGTGTTACAAAAGGTAACTAAGTGGTTCTCAAAAGCACAAGTTAGCAATTACCAACTTAAAAGCATTAGTAAAATCTGAAAGCAAAGCTCCACCTCCCATCCACTCCTCTCCCCAAAACCAAAACTTCCATATATCATTGAAGCCACAAGAAGTTGCCCCGATATGGCTATTAAAATCTCCACCAATAATAATAAATATTATTTACAAATAATAAAATATTATTTATTAGTCAACATTTATTGTATGATTATTTCCATTATTACAACTTCAACACGAAAAAGTACATAAAAATTTCCCAATTTAAAAACTTATTTAATGTGAGGAATATTTCAAGTAAAACGATAATTTTCACTCAAAAAACATCAGAAACGAAGTCAGAGGGATATCAGTTTACCCTCTCCTTCCCTCAATGTTTTGGCTTTGTCTTTTTGGTTCTTCTAACTCTTTTTTTTAAAATGAAACTCGTGTTCAAACAAATTTAACTCTAACTATCCATTTGACTAGTGTGTTGCATAAAATTTCATTAAAAGAGAAGCATTTTATATTATAATTTTTTTTCCCATAGCTAGATTCTGATTTTGGAATACTCTTTTTTCAACTTTAAAGTTCAAATAGTGAGTTTAATTATTGATTAAGTTTTGTGCACTGTCAGTGTACAAAATTTTCTACACCATCAATTACTTTTAATGAGATTTAACCATAGTAACTTACTTTAATAAAATAACATTTACTAAAAAAAAAAACATCAACAAGGTAGTTGAATCAGACTTGGATTCTAACCAAAATTATTTTCTTCCAAAGTACGTCACTTTCTTCTCAAGGAACTTCAACCCCTATATTTTGCTCATCTACATTTAACTTTTCCATTAATCTTACAAAATACAATTATAAATGTTAGATAGCTTACAATAAATTATAAATCTGATCATATAAATAGTCAACACGTTTATTGTAAAATATATTTAATATTAGTGAAAGTTCAATAAATAAACTCCTTCCCAATAATCTAAAGAGCAGAGCGTAAGTATTGGGGACAATATATGAAGACACTTTACGATACAATATTCACCTTTCAGGAGATTATGTTCACTTGTTTTTAGTGCATTGAAATTCTTTTGCTCGTGAAGATGTGTTTAAAAGGACCTTTTTTATGTTTCTAAATGAGAAAAATGTGAAATTTTTTCTAATTGCATGATGACATATCACTAAGTAGAAGAAGTGTGTGTCAAGTTTCAAAATCGTTTGACACTTTAAAAATTATTTCTTACCGGTTGACAATGTTTGATGTTGTGAAAAAGTTTGATGCTGTGAAGAATTACTTGAGTTATAGAAAAAAGTGAAAAACCTACGATAAACATAGTAATTGTAATTAACTTTGAAAAAAAAAACAATTTAATTATGGAAATAATTTTGGTTAGAATCCAAGTATGATTCAACTACCTGTTGATGTTCTTTTTTTTTTTAGTAAATTGTTGATTTTCTTTTTTCATGAATTATGGTTATTTTATTAAAGTAAGTTACTATGGTTAAATCTCATTAAGAGTAACTGATGATGGTGTAGAATTTTTTTTATACCAACGATGCACAAAACTTAAACTCTTAATTATTTTAACTTCAATCAAGTATGATAAAAAAAAATGATAGATAAAATATATATGCTAGAACCTTCCATCTTTAAAATGGGATATGCCTAATCCCAACCAAGCAATGATGTGTCTCAAACTAGTAGTGGAGGGACACTTTTTGTCGAAAACGTTTGCCTATAAAATGAGGGAGGAAAATAAAGTGTGACTACATACATACATAGTGAAAGAAGAATTCAATAATAACATATTAATTCTCGAGTAGTCTTTTATTTTTCAACTCTTTCACTAAGTTGAAAAGAAAGAAAAGGTTAGTAGTACAAGTTAATTAAAAAGCATCATCACAATTGATTCTTTTCTCTTGATAATTAGTAATTACGTACTACTTTGTTTCAGATGAGTTTGACTGTTGCAGATGCTGTGGACTACAAAGGGTCCCCTGCTGATAAGTCTAAAACTGGTGGTTGGGTACCTGCTACTCTTATCTTAGGTTTGTATTAATTTCGAATTTTTAATTTGAAGTTAGACATATATATTATATAATAAAGCTAAGTAGGCTGGCTTCACCATCTCAAAATTTCCTCCTTGTATTATTAAATACTAATTGTTGAAATGGTTATGGTTAAGTAATTAGCTGAATTGCAGGTGTATATATATATATATATATGCATATGCATGTTGCTTCTCCAACTAAACTTGCGTCATGTCATGAAATTATATAGATTTGAGAATAAATTAAGAATTGTACGTTTGGATATTCTAATGGTTCACGAGAACACATGACAGATTCCTAGGTAGCAAGATCCCGTTCTGGTTAATAAAAAAAATACTATACCTGATCCTCAAACTGTGTTTTGTCCGTACGTTTTGTTTGGTTCATATATAAAATTGATACTCCAATTTCTATATTTTGCTTTCAAATCAATAATAATGCCCGTTTGGTAAATGAATGTATTTTTTTGTTGTTGCAGGGATTGAAATAGTTGAAAGGCTTTCAACGATGGGAATAGCAGTAAATCTGGTGACATACTTAGGTGGTACGATGCATTTAGCTAGTTCAAATTCAGCCAATATTGTAACAGATTTCATGGGCACCTCCTTTCTCCTCTGCCTACTTGGAGGCTTTCTTGCTGACTCTTTCCTCGGCAGATACAAAACTATTGCACTATTTGCTCTTATACAGACACTGGTAATGGAGTAATTCATACAGTAACACTTCTCGAAGAATTTATATTGGAATTTGATCATATATATACTGTACTACTTCAGGGAACTGGGATGTTAACAGTGGCGACCAGCCTGCCCCAACTGCGACCCTCTCCATGCCATCGTCATGATGTCAATTGCCAACCAGCAAATGGTTTTCAAATGGGAATGCTATACTTAGCTTTATATCTCATAGCATTGGGTACTGGTGGCTTAAAATCTAGTGTGTCAGGATTTGGAACGGACCAATTTGATGAGAAAGATGACAAGGAAAAGGCGCAAATGGCATATTTCTTCAACAGATTCTTCTTCTTCATCAGCTTAGGGACATTGACAGCAGTTACAGTGCTTGTTTACATCCAAGATGAAGTTGGACGGATTTGGGCATATGGTGTTTGTTCAGTATCCATGTTCATTGCCATCATAATATTCCTTCTCGGTACTAAAAGGTACCGATACAAGAAAAGTGCAGGAAGTCCTATTGTTCACATTTTTCAAGTCATTGTTGCTGCTATAAGGAAGAGGAAAATGGATCTTCCATATGATGCTGCCATGCTCTATGAGAGTACGTCTACTCCAGAGGCTATGACAATCCAACACACACAAGAATTTAGGTTAATTAACACAATATGTTTTGCTTAAATTTTATTTAGTACTTTATATATATCTAGAATTAAAATATTTATATTTATATACTGGCTGTGTACGTATGTAGAATATTGGACAAGGCTGCTATCGTAACTGAGGGAGATTTTGAGGAGCATGCATCTTGCTCTGCTCCAAATCCATGGAAGCTTAGCTCAGTGACAAGGGTCGAGGAAGTGAAAATGATGGCAAGGTTGCTCCCAATTTGGGCCACCACTATAATATTCTGGACCACCTACGCACAAATGATTACATTTTCTGTTGAACAAGCTTCTACCATGGAAAGAACAATTGGCAACTTCCAAATTCCAGCTGGATCTCTCACTGTCTTCTTTGTCGGAGCCATCTTGATCACCTTGGCTCTTTACGACCGAATCATCATGCCACTTTGGAAGAAATGGAAAGGGAAACCAGGTAATTAATTAAACATGAATATATAATTAATTACTTAAAATTAATGCAACCTAATCATGATTCATGTGCGCGCGTGGCTTCCAGGTTTTACAAACCTACAACGAATTGCCATTGGCCTTGTTTTATCCGTAATAGGAATGGCAGCAGCTGCACTAGCAGAGCAGAAAAGATTAACAGTTGCGAAATCAGTGGGCCGCAACACTTCAACTTTGCCAATTAGTGTATTCCTCTTGATCCCACAGTTCTTCTTAGTAGGAGCAGGAGAAGCCTTCATATACACCGGACAACTCGATTTCTTCATAACACAATCACCCAAAGGGATGAAGACAATGAGTACTGGCCTTTTCTTGACAACCCTTTCACTTGGTTTCTTCATTAGCAGCTTCTTAGTATCGGTTATCAAGAAGACGACCAAAAGCAATGCTACAGCTCAAGGCTGGCTTGCAGACAATATTAACTATGGAAGGCTAGACTTGTTCTATTGGCTTCTTGCTGCGTTAGGAGTCATAAACTTTGCCATCTATCTAAATTGCGCAACTTGGTACAAACCAAGGAAGCCTAAATCTGACATACCCGTGGAGACGTTGCACAATGGATATGGAGTTGAAGACAAGTGCTAGAATATAGCTAAGTGCAAATGTAGCAAACATACTATATATGATTTTCAAGTTTCCCTATGTAATTTTATTAGTTTCTCGTACACCGAATCGTGTAAGGTATGATTTTGTAAAATAATATCAATATTATGAAACCCACGTTTAATTTGAGAGAATAATAAAAAAAATAAAGAATGAAGTGTAAGTTTTTGCGGATGATCAATGTTGATTGCCATATCGTGGCTTCTCAATCAAATCCAAAATGATCGATAGGTAAGGATTTAATAGATTGTGAAAACATAAACTATCTGATTATTCATAAACTCTATCAACTATTCACGATCATATAACTACATGATTTTCACATAAAATTAATAACTATAGTAACTCAATCAAGAATATATATCTGACCCTGCAGCCATAGTGTTCTTTGAGAATTTTGACTTGAATTGAGCGAAAGTTTTTTCTTAATTGTTCTTCACAACTTGTTTCTCTCCCTTGCCTGACACTTTCAAACTAGATTTGATGGATAAGACTAAAAATTTTGGTAGAGAGAGGACTCCTTTTAATCTGGAGAGTTTGGAGACGTTATTCCCACGTTCCATCACTGTGAGAAATGGATATGGGTAGTTTTTTAAACTACTTGGTAACCTCCCCATCTTTATGGGTAGTTTAAAACTACTAGGTACCTTTCCCATACATATTTAGGATTTAACTTATTTAAATTATTAAATAAAAAATATAATTACGTGGGCCATAGAAATTTACATTCTCTCACTTGGCGCACGATCTTTAACTTAATGGTTTAATATGCATGTTAATCATCATGTGCACAATTAATGTTAAATCCAACATCATTTGTTGTCATTAAGTAAATCAATTAGTATGAGTCATGGAGGTTGTACATCACTTTGCTTGGCATAGTCCCTTCCATGCACTACAATATTAGTCTATTACCTAAAATAACCTTTCAAATACATAGTGAGTCCAATAATAATGCTTAGAATATTTTATCTAAGTCATAACATGTCATCATCATTCTCAACACTATGTAATACAAAAGAAAACCAGTAACAGTAGAAGCATATATATTTCGAGCTCAAAGAGTCAATGTGCATGAACATAATAAAGTCTTTACATAATGTCATTCATTGTCATCAATAATGCCTATTCTTTCACATGTTCAACAAATGTTTCTGGACTTCTTTAACCGAAAAGTATTTCAATTCCATATATTTGGCACCCTTTGAATACTTATCATTTTTAGAGAAGAAGACTGTTGCAGTATTATCACAATAAATTTTCAGCGGCTTGAAAATATTGTCGACTAGTCCAAGTCCTGAAATAATGTTTCGCCGCCAATTCGCCTGAACAATGATCTCAAAGCATGCCACAAACTCATCTTTCATAGTGGATGCATCTATAAAAAACCGCTTCATACTCTTCCATGATATTTCTCCTCCAGCTAACAGAAAAAAATATATAATTGTTGATTTTCTTGTATCCGCACAACCAGCATACTCTGAATATGAATATTCAACCACATCAAGATGATCAGATCTTTCTATAAGTGAGCATATGATCTTTCGTTCCTTATAAGTATCACAACACTTTCTTTACAGCCTTCCAATGGTCCATTCCTGCATTACTTTGATAACGACCCAACATTCCTACATCAAAATTTTGTCTAGTCTCGTTCATGTCTAGGCATACATTAGGCTCCAAACAATTGATGCATAAGGAATATCTTTCATTTGCTTACGTTTCAAATCATTCCTTGGACACTGAATGAAACTAAATTTATCTCCTTTCTGAATTGGAACAAGACTTGATTAGCATTTTTCCATTCTAAATCTCTCTAACACTTTATTAATATAGGCTTTCTAAGACAACCCCAATAATCCTTGTGATCAATCTCGAAATATTTCTATCCCAACTACATAGGATGTCTCTTCCATATCTTTTATTTCAAAATTATTAGAAAGATATTTTTTTGGTATCGTACAACAAATCAAGATCATTAATAGTAAGCAAGATGTCATCAACATACAAAACTAACATAATAAACTTACTCCCACTGATCTTCGGATATACACGCCGATCAACAGTGTTTTCCTTAAATGCAAGGGTGACAATAATTTCATTAAACTTAAGATACTATTGTCGAGAAGCTTGTTTAAGTCCGTATATTGACTTCTTTAGTTTACATACCATGTGTTCCTTCCTTTGAAAGGAAACCCCTCAGGAGGATTCATATAAAATTCTTCCTCTAAATTTTCATTCAGAAAGGTTATTTTCACATCTATTTGATGTAGCTCTAAGTCATAATAAGCTACTAAAGCCATTATAATTCTGAGTGAATCTTTTCTAGAAATAAGTGAAAAATGTTTTCTTATAGTCGATGCCATCTTTCTGAGTGAAACTTTTGGCAACAAGTCTGGCCTTGTGATGCTCAATCTTGTAAGTTGAGTCGTGTTTGCTCTTAAAGACCCATCTACTCCCAACTCTTTTCAACCTTCAGGCAATTTAACACGGCCCCAAACTTTATTATGTTTCATTTATTTCAACTCATCTTTCATAGTTTTTATACATCAAAATTTTTATTTTCAATGACTTGTGAAAATGAAACTGGATCGTTATCAACTTTCAAACCAATTTCTGACTCGTGTAGATATACCAAATAATCATAAAAAATAGCAAATCTCTTTTAATGCAACTTCTTGTGGTTCATCTACTTTAGGTTCATCAATTATGACTTCATTGTCATTAACAGTAGAACTAATTTGTTTCTCTTGTTGATTGTTAGGTTGTACAACAATTTCAGGAACAACAATTTTAGAAGAAGTGTAGGGTAGAAAATTTTGAACCTAGCTTCTTTAATTTCCACATTTTGTGGTTCTTCACTCCCACTAACTTCACTATTCTCAATGAACCTAACATTTTCAGTTTCAACTATTCTCGTACTATGATTAGGATGGTAAGATTTATGCTCCTTTGATTTTTCTAGACAACCAATGAAGAATTCAATGATTGTTCTTACATCCAATTTCTTTTCTTGTGGGTTATAAACTCTAACTTCTGTCGGGCAATCCCAAACATGGAGGTACCTTAAACTAGGATTTTTATCAGTCCACAGTTTAAAAAATGTCTTTGGAACTTCTTTACTAGGAACCCTATTTAGCAAGTAAACAACATTTCTTAAAGCATACATCCACAATGAACGGGATAAACATGAATTACTGAACATATTCCTAATCATATCCATTAATGTACGATTATGCCTTTCAGCCACACCATTTTGTTGTGGTGTGTTTGACATTGTGTATTGAGAACATATGCCATGCTTTTCTAGAAATTAAGCAAATGGATCAGGGTGTTGTCCAGTTTCATCGTATCTTTCATAATACTCACCACCTCTACCTGAACTGATTATTTTCACCTTTATGTCTAGTTGGCTTTCAACCTCATTAATAAATACCTCTAAAGAATTTAATGCTTGAGATTTTTCATGCAACAAATAAAAATAACAATAATGTGAAAATCCATCAGTAATAATGATAAAATATTTTTCCTTAGTGAAAGATGCGATATCAAAAGAACTACGTATATGAATGTGTATATTTTCAAGAAGATGCGTGCTTCTTGTGGATGCTTTCTTTGTATGTTTTGCTTGTTTCTTTTTAATGAAATCCACATAAATTTTAAGGTCAGTAAAATTCAAATCTGAGAGAATTTCATTCTTAACTAATCTTTCCAGTCCTTCTTTGAATAGGTGACCTAAATGTTTATGCCACAAGTAAGAAAATTTTTATTCACCAAATCTCATTTAGTTCCATTATTATGATGCAAAGTTAAGAGTGTTTTGACAAATATATTATCAATATTTAATTTGTATAAGCTATCACAAATAGTACCGGTATCAATGAGATGATTATGCTTAAACAAACTAAAACATCCATTATCAAAATTAAAAGAGTATCCAGTCTTATCCAACTTAGACAAAGAAACTAAATTTCTCGAAAGAGAAGGAACATAACAAATTTCAAGTAAATCTAAGTGACACCCAGTATTGAGGATTAAACGGTAAGTCCCGATAGCTTCAACTAAAGCCTTCACTCTATTCTCCATATACACAAATCTTTCATTCTGATTTATGATCTGCGTTATAAGGATTCCCTGCATCGTATTAGAAACATGAATAGTACAACCAGTCAATCCACCAAGTTTTATAAGAAACTTCAGTTAAATTTGATTTGAGACATGTAAAAGCACAAGACTTACCTTGCTTCTCTAACCATGTCTTATGTTTCAGGAAATCTTTCTGAAAGTGTCTAGATTTTCCATAGAAACAATACTTGTCATCCTTATATTCCTTCTTACGTACTTGAGATAAGACTTATTAACATTACGTTGGTTTTGCTTTTCCTTATCATGCTTCTTTCCTTTCTTTCAAGCTCTTTGATGACTCACAAAGTTGATGGAGTGGGCTTCTTGATTCTTCAATCTTATTTCCTCCTGAACTAGTATTCTGTGCAATTCATGCATGTTCCACTTATCTTTCATGGTGTTGTAATTCATTTGGAAAGGAGCATACTCAAACAATAATGAGTTGAAGTACAAGAAAATTTTGTTCCACTTCCATTCCCAAAGACTTAAGTCTTGCTGCTATGTTTTATTTCAATGACATGCTCATGTATAGTATGAGAACCATCAAACTTCATAGTGGTCAAAGTACTCATTAGTGTCTCAGAAAGACACTTATCAACATTTTGAGAGGATTCTTTCACAAGTTTCAGAAATTCTTTTGCATTCTTAGTTTTAGGAAGAATAGTCTTAATATTGCTCGCAATATTCATTCGCATGAACAATAGGTCTAATCTTTAATACTGTTAATTTCAGTAATAGCACTTGGCTTGTGTAAAGTACAACACCAATATCTAGAATTCCACGATGGAATTTGATCTGTTCACACTGGTCTGAGAAGTTAAGACCTTTAAAGGTCATAACAAAGGGAGAGTGCGGAATGAAGAGCAAATGTGTAAATAGAACCTGCTCATTTGTTTATACTTTGAGTTAGGATTTTAACATATAATAGTAGATTCATAAATATTTTATGTATTCTTATATGTATATTGATGTCCTCTTTTGAGCGAAATATCAAAATATAACTTTATACATAATGATGCTTAAATGTGAATTTAATGTAATTCGATAATTTCAATGTGTCAATGAATAAAATTTATTATCTTTGAATAAGTACATAAAACTATCAAAAAATATAAATTATCTCCTTAATGTTAAATGGTAATAAAAATAAGGGAAAAGGCATAGATTCCCCTTGAACTTGTCTCGAAAAGTCAGTTACACACTTAAACTACATGACGATCTATTACACACCTTTACTACTTAAAAATGAATTTATTTACTCCCTAAAACTGACTTGACAAAATAATTAAAAAAAAAACTAGCGCGTCAGAAAAATTAAAGTTCAAAAAAGAATTAAAAAATCAAAATCTTCCTTCCCCTCCCATTACCCTTTAAAAAAAGAATTAAAAAAATCAAAATCTTCCTTTCCCAACCATTACCTCTTCTTCTTCATTCTTTAATTTTCATCACAATTTTTTATTTTCATCACAACCTCAAAGATTCTCAATGAAGAGAGTGTAGTACTAGTGTTGTTCGTTCTGGTTATTTGTTGGTTGTTCAGATCTGGAAGTGTGGAGCTCTTTGGAACTTCATAGGAGCCATGACGGAAGCTTTGAGCTAGCCGACACACCTGCAAAAGAAATCAAAAGAATAAAATCGCAAAGGAATAAGGTAATGAGGTCTAATTTTGGTGTTTTTCAGTGATTGATTTGGATTTTGAGTGACTGTTTTGTGGAGGTTTAGGTGATTGTTTGGTGGCTAATGGTTCGTCGGAAAAGAAGAACGAATGGAGTTGTGGAGGTGGGCTTATGGTGGTGATGGGTTGGTTGTTCTTCGCCGGAGAAGACAAAGAAAATCGTGATATAAATCAAATGAATGATTTTCCAATAAGATTAGAGGTAAAGTGGATGAGATTTAGTGATAAAGAAGATATATTTATTAGAGAATTTTAATAATTAATTAGTGTAAAATAGAGTTAACAAAAAGAAAGTTAATTAATAAAGATAACAAAATAAATATTATATAAGAAATTATAAAATCTGGCGTGGCGGTGACGTAGTGCTTATATGGGAGTGAGTGTAATACACTACATGCTGTGAGAGTGGTGTTACACGTCTCAGGGTGGTATTAAATTTAGTTTTAAATAGTATAGGTGTGTAATTAGATCGTCATAATAGTTTAAGCGTGTAACTGATTTTTCGGGACAAGTTTAGGGGGCAATTTATGCCTTTTCCCTAAAAACAAATAATCAACATTTGGGTGATTAGTAAATATCTTATAACCAAAAACTTCAATTTACCCATAAAAGTTTATCGGTTATAAGCATCAAAATTAATGAGTAATTGAATGTAAGTTTAATTATTTTTTTCGGAATTATTTATTTATAAAGATTCGACCACTTTGATGGTTAACTGATCATATATACATATAATTCCAAAAATAAAGTACATCATAACAGTGAAGAATTATTGCTCTTAATACTAAACACTTCATTGTCAAACTTTAATGACAGAGAAAATTTATCACTTTACAGAATCTATGCAAGTATGAATCTTAATTGTTATTATCGCATACATTTTCACTAAACAATGTGATATGTTATGTTGTTTTACCAATTAATTTACTAAATAATAGATACAAAATAAATTGGACCCACTTGAATAAACTACATTTAGTGAAAGAGGGAACCCATCGAATCAGCCATCATCATTATAAATATTGCCGAAATTCATGAATATATAAAAATATTCAAGTAAACGGAGAGTTTCTTTAAAACATCAAATCATGTCGTTATAGTGTAGACACCAAATCACAGTAAACTACTAATAGATAGTTTTTGTCATGCCCCGAGGCTACCCCCTTGACGTAACATGGGACCTAGGATCACGAGTTACCCCAAGCTAACCCTGAGCCTGGAATATCATAAGCATAATGAAAATAACTAAGTAAAGCATGAACTATGCGGAAGCTAAATCAATAAATATCTAGTGTGGGGACAAAACTCAAATAGGCTGAATATATAAAACATACTAAGAGTTTAGTGATAACTGAAAACCACTTAACAACTCAAGCTGTATCTATTACTATGTCTAAAAAGCCTCTAATTGAGTTGAGTTGCTGGGACATACCCCCTAGCTAACTCTAACAAAACTGAAACTAAAAATAGTGATTAAAATGAAAGCATGTCTATTGTCCTCGGAATATGATGACTCACCACTAAAGCTGCTGAATGCGGACCGAGAATCGATCTAAGCGTGATCTGGATGCTGAGTACCTGGACCGACATCATGAAAGGATGTAGCGCAGAGTATGCGTCAGTACTTGGAATGTACTGAGCATGTATGATATAGATACTAAGCTGAACAAATAAATATGAGCTGAACAAAGCATAACTGAGCAATGACATAATCTGAGCAAGAATATACATACTAAAACATAACTAAAAACCTAAGCTGAATGCAATGACCAAGTACTAATCATGAAGATAACATGCTGAATTGTATACTGATATAAATGATGAAAACCTAGTCAATGCACTAAGAATCTGACTGTGGGAGCTACTATTAACTGACATAAATCACGTGAGCTAAATGTGGAGTTCGATGTATATGCCCCATTGAGAGGACCCAATATACCTTGCTGGGGGTATAAAGGTATGACTGTGGCGTGATCACTAATATTGATGCCCAACAGAGGGGACTTATAATCCTACAGGGGCACGTAGTGTAACACCCCAATTTTTTTTTTTAGTTAAGACTCGAACCATCCTTTGTAGTGAGTAAGTTTTTACCAAGGAATTTAATTTTTTTCTAAGTGTTAAGGTCACTAGATGTAACACCTTGTGTTCCAAAAAGAACTAGAAGAGAATTCATTCAAGTCATTCCTAGGTTCCTTTAAGTTTTGGGCCAATTTCAAACGACCATAACTTCCGGTACAAGATGAGTTAGGTGGTGCATAAGATATTAAATGAAAGGTCTTTAAATTATCTTTCCAATTCCACCAAGTTTGCTAATTTTCGAGCTTGTATGAGTGAGATGTGCCTTTTTGAAATACACAGGCCAGTCATGAATTTCTTTTGCGAATCTATCCATAAATATTGAGAAATTTAATTTCTTGATGAGATCTTGATAAGTGTACTTGAAGTTTCCTTATCGATTTAGTTTTGATGTAAGATTCTACTTGGTCAACTTCAGATGACCATATCTCTTAGAATATAAAGAGTTATGTGGCCCATAACCTATCAAATTAAAGGTATTTGAATCTACTTTCCAACGCCACCAATTTCGCGTCAATCCAATTTCTGAGGAAACTGTTATGACCATTTTAGTAACCTGATACAGTGCTGTTACGAATTTGCCGACGGGAAAACATTAAAAAGGCTCGTTTTTGTCTTTTTACCTGCAAGAAAACCCTAAACAAATTTCTTGAATAATACAAGGCTCAAAACAATCAGATTTCAATCTTTTAATCCATCATTCTCTTCTCTCTCAAACCCTAGGGCAAAACCCTAAGGAAAAATCAAAGTAGAAGACTCCATTCAAGATTCTTTCAATCTTTTACAAGATTCTTTTTCAAGAGATTTCAAGAAACTAATTCAAGAATCTCAAGAAAGGTTGTCTTGATCGTTTACCTTCAAGCTAGGGTTTCAAGCTTCTAATCAAGTTCTTCTTCAAGATTTTTCAAGAACCTTGTTCTTCCAGCTATGTAAGACTATCATATTGTTGGACTAGTTCGTCCTCACGCCCTACATCAACTTTCAAATTAGTAAAAGAGAAATCTAGGATTCTACCCCTAGATTTGTGTATTCTTGAGATAAGTTGATTTGAGTTCTTGAGTTCATGGTTCTTTTAAAAATTCGATTCCTAATTAATGAGATTCTATATTTTTATTGAAATTGTTGAGTTGATTTGTTCATGTCTATAATTCAGCATGAACCGTATTTTGAATTATAAATCTTGAGAAGTTTTTCAAAGCCAAGACTTGAGTTTTAAACCGAGTTTTGAGGAAGTATGATAATGAGAAGAGTTGTATACATGAGTTCCATATTGTTATGTCGACCCTTGAGTCGAGTCGTTCATGCCCATAAATTCTACATGAACTCCATCGGTTGAGTATCTTTGAGAGAAGTAGTATCTTCAAGTTCTAAGTTTTGAGTATTGAGTTCCTAATCATTTTGGGATTATATTCCTAATCATGGGGTTACTACATGTTACCCATGAAGGTCCTTGAGTTGAGTAGTTCATGCCCATAATTTCGCATGAACCCTATGAGTCGAGCAGTCTTGAGATGAGAGGTATCATTGAGTCCTTGACTTGAGTAGTTCCTACCCATAATCCGCATTAACCCTCCGAGTCAAGTATTCTTGAGATGAGTAGTATCATTGACTCCTTGAGTTCTGGAGTTGTTGAGTTCCAAGTATTGAGTTCTATGCATGGTTATTGAAAACCTTGAATTGAGTTGTTCACGTCTATAATTTGGCATGAACCTATTTTAAGAAGTCTTTTTACAAATTGTTTTAAAACTTGTTTTAAAGACTTGAGAACTGAGTTAAGGAAGAGTATAGTTGAGTTCATTTTATTTAAAGTGATATATGGGAACTAAGTATTCCGAAGAGTAAATGTTTTTACATTTAAGATGAGAGGAAACTAAGATTTCCAAAAGAGTTTTAAGTAGTTTTAGTACCATCTCTTTTAAGAGAAATATTTTTGAGTAATAATCTCAAAACACAGAAAGAGTTATGTTCTTAAACATTTGAGCTAGTATATTTTGGGAGTAGTATTGAGCACCGATATGGGGGAGAGTTCATACAACTCACAGCCCCCATAAACCATGTAGCCAACGTGGGTAGAAAGGGTCATACTTTTTAGATGATTCCTTAATGCTTTTTAGCATAGACTAGTGGATCCACTTAGTTGAAAGGTTCTATACCCCGACAAGGTATAGGACAGTTCTAGCAGCGTAGGTGAGACGTTGTATCATCACATAGCTCATAGTGATGGTTGTCGATTAGAGAAACTCCCATAGAGATATTTTGTATTCTTATATACACAGAGTTATATTGTATTTTTATATACAAATTGAGTCATTATTGTATTCTTCAATACAATTGAGTTATTATCTACTATTTTAAAAGTTTTCCATATATTGCATCTTTTATTGTTGCTTTACCCTTGAGTATCTTGAGTTGAGTACCTTTGAGTTGAGTTGAGTATCTTTGTGTAGAGTATCTAATCTTTGAGTTGAGTTTAGTTGAGTAGTTGAGAAGAGGTAAGTATGTTTCCTTTTTATCAAGTTCAAGCTTATGTTTATGCTTTAGAATTCCCCTTACATGCTCGTACATTCCATTAACTGAGCCATTTGGCCTGCATCATTTCATGATGCAGATACATGTATTTAGGATCATCAACAGGTGATTTGTTTAGGTCATGGGATATTCCAGTCACCTTTGGTGAGCCTACTTACATTCTAGAGGACTTCACCTTTACCTTACAACTAGTAGTTTTGAGATGTCTTAGGTCTTGTCCCAATATCTTTCTGTAATAGTAGAGGCTTCATAGATAGACAGAGTTGAGGAGTTTCTATATTTACTTTTATTTTGAGTATTGTACAGACTTTTAAAAAGGTTTAGTATTCGTGTTTATTGAATTTATTTCAGTTTTAAGCTTTTGTTTGCTTGAGTTAGTCTTCAGCTTGTAGCCAGCCATGATGAGGGTTTGCTTGGGGACCAATAATGGTTCTCGAGTGCCGGCCACATCTAGGGTGTAGGCTCGGGTCGTGACACGTAGTTCTGGGATTATGAGGGCACGTTGAACCCTAGTCCAACTCGTTGCTAAGTCTACTCCCAACTAAATATGTATATGACTAAAATGTAATTGAAATACTGAATAACTCAAAGTACTGACATGCTAACTAAGAATGTAATATTTACATACTGAGAATGTGACATTCAAAATCTGAAGCATGATTTTCTATTTAACTGACCTAGCAAGTATAATTTATGAACTAAGAGAATTTATACAAATTAGGGTTCTGAGTTTTATACAAGGACTTACGCAACGTTTCCAAGAAAACATGTTACTTAGAATATGGATTCTATAGCAGCTGAAATCACAACACATTCCCAAGATTTTACAAACCCTAGGTCTAAACAAACTATGTAGAATCAAGGAAGTAACTGAATTCTGGAGACCTAGTGGATGAAAAGAAACCCACTAGTGAAATACCACATACCTGGTGATGAAATCTACGGAGAAATCATTTGGATTTTGGGGTTAAACTTTGAAGAACACTTCTGCTTGTTCTTGAAAGAAACTGGCGCCTCTTTCTCTTCTTTTCATTCTTACTTAGATGATTTTTGTAGAATGAGGGTTATGGGTATGTCTAACTAGGTTATTAGGCTTAGTATGAGTAAAATGACGTAGTTGAGACATCAAACGACCTAGTTTAAGTGTCCAATGCATAGGGGAAAATACCAAAATGACCCTGACTTAAAGCTGACGGGAGGCCATCCACGAGGCCACTAACGGGCCGTCGATGGGACCACGACCAGTCGAGTGGGTCGTGGCTCTTGGCCAAAGTCTATGGTTCTGGTATGCCCATCCACGATCATCTTTACAGATCGTATGAAGGACTATAGGCCATGAACACCACCGTAGTTCTTCCCCTTGGGCTAGGGGTCTGCTGGGTCAGTTGATGGGCCCATTCACGGCTAGCCAATGGGATCACAGCCTGTGGAGGGCTCCGTGGTCCACCACATACGGTTGAGTGTGAACCACGATGAGGGTGACGGGTCGTGGTTCCTTTCACGGTCCATAAACCCCTCCGTGGTTCATTAATTTTCTGTTGTTCAGTCTTAGTTAGGTTCTGAGGTGTTACAATATCTCCCCTTTGGGAATATTCATCCTCGGGTGAAGAATAAGCCAACTGGGTTAGGGGTAAAGGGCTGAAATCCCTACTAATTGACTTCTAAAACTAATAACTAGCTGAATTTAGTTCCATGAACCATGAAAATATGCTGAAATGCTATGATGACTGATGGAACAAGATACTGATACTGAATTACACAAGAGTAAACTGAGCGAATGGAGAGGAACTAGTACCTCAAGCTGAATAGGAATCAGAAGGAAAGAGGTGAGGATACTTGGCCATCATGGCTGGTTGTGCTTCCCAAGTATCTCTCTACGGACTGACTCCTCCACAAAACCTTCATTGAAGCGACTTCCCTATTTCTCAACCTACGAACTTGACGGTCAAGAATTTCAACTGGCACCTCTTCCTAAGTGAGACTATCCTTCCCAGCCACACTTTGTAATGGTACTATTGATGCCGAATCACCCACACACTTCTTTAACAAGGAAATGTGAAAGAATGGATTAACTGTTGCTAGTTCTAGTGGAAACTCTAGATCATAAGCCACATTACAAACCCTTTTCAAGATTCTGTAAGGGCCTACAAATCTAGGACAAAACTTCCCTTTCTTGACAAATCTCAGCACCCCCTTTATAGGTGACACCTATAGGAAAACCCAATCATCGATTTCAAACTCTAAGTCCCTTGTCCTTATATCTGCATAAGACTTCTGATGACTTTGGGTTGTCTTTAGTCTATCTCGGATGAGTTGAACTTTCTCCATCGCCTCATGAACCGAATCTGACCCAATCAAGGCTGCTTCACCTACTTCTAACCAACCAATTGGGGACCTGCATCTACGCCCATATAGTGCCTCATACGGGGCCATCTGAATACTGGAATGAAAGCTATTATTATAGGCAAACTTTATGAGAGGTAGGTGATCATCCCAACTACCCTTGAAATCGATAACACAAGCTCTCAACATGTCCTCTAAGGTATGAATGGTATGCTCTGCCTAACCATCTGTCTATGGATGAAATGTCGTATTGAGATTTACCTGAGTAACAAGACCTTTCTGAAATGATTCCCAGAAATGAGAGGTAAACTGAGGACCTCTATCTGATATAAAAGACAAGGGAACCCCGTATAACTTGAATATCTCATTGATGTAGAGTTTGGCGTAGTTCTCCGCAGAATCTGTAGTTTTGACAGCCTAGAAGTGAGCGGACTTAGTGACTCTATCCACTATCACCCAAATGGAGTCATGTTGTCTGCGAGTACGAGTTAAACCCGTAATGAATTCCACGTTTATCACTTCCCAGTTCCATGTAGGAATGTTAATCTCTTGAGTCATACCCCCTGGTTTCTGATGTTCTACCTTAACCTGTTGAAAGTTAGGACACTTAGCCACAAAGTTTATTATGTCCCTCTTCATGCCGTTCCACCAAAAGACTTCTCGTAGATCACGGTACTTCTTAGTGGCACCTGGATGAATAGAATATCTCAAATTATGGGCTTCTGTAAGGATTTGCTGCCTCAACTCACCCACATTACAAACACTTAAGCGACCCTGGTAACGAAGCACACCAACTCTCCCTTGGGAGAAAACCTCAACTTTCTGCTGATGAACTGCACCTTTCAACTGAAGTAATATAGGATCACTATCCTGTTTTTCCTTAACCTCCGCTACCAATGAAGATTCTGATCCATTCTGAACTATCACACCCCCATCTGATGTGTCCTTAAGGAAAATTCCTAAGCGAGCAAGCCAGTGAACATCTTTGGCTAAATCTTTCTTTTCTTTCTCCACATGTGCTACACTACACATAGATAGTCTGCTGAGAGCATCAGCTACTACATTGGCCTTACCCGAATGGTAAAACACATTCATGTCATAGTCTTTGATGAATTCAAGCCATCTCATCTGATGAATCTCTTTCTGGGTGAACACATATTGGATGCTCTTATGATTTGTGAACACATCAACATGAACACCATACAAGTAACGTCTCCAAATATTTAGGGCAAATACTACGGCCGCAAGCTCGAGGTCATGAGTCAGGTAGTTCTTCTCATGAACCTTAAGCTGTCTAGAAGCGTAAGCTATATCCTTACCTCGGTGCATCAGCATGACACCTAGGCCGACCCTAGATGCATCACAATAATCACATAACCATCTGAACCATCTGGTAGAGTCAAGACAGGATCTGTAGTCAACCTAGTCTTCAGTTCTGAGAAGTTTTTCTCACACTCATCTGACCACTGAAACTTGACCTTTTTCTGAGTCAACTTGGTCAATGGGGAAGCTATGGATGAAGATCCTTCATTAAATCTTCTGTAATAACTGGCCAAACCAAAGAAACTTCTGATATCTGTTGGAGAGGTGGATCTGGGCCAGTGTTGTACTGCCTCAATTTTCCGATCATCCACTCAGATCCGTTTGCTAGATACCACATGACCAAGGAAAGCGACAGACTATAACAAATTCACATTTGGTGAACTTAGCGAATAACTGGCGATCTTTAACAGTTTGCAGAACAACTCTCAGATGAGTCGAATGCTCATCCTCACTTCGAGAATAAATGAGGATATCATTGATAAAGATGATAACGAACAAGTCCAAATACTGTTTGAACACCGTGTTCATTAAATCCTTGAAAGCTGCAGGAGAATTTGTTTGTCCAAAAGACATAACTACAAATTCATAGTGACCATACGGAGTTCTGAAGGCTGTCTTTGGGATGTCACTACCTCTGACTCTGAGTTGATGATAACCGGATCTAAGGTCTATCTTAGAAAAACAACTAGCACCTTGATGTTGGTCGAACAAGTCATCAATCCGGGGGATGGGATACTTATTCTTTATTGTGACCTTGTTCAACTGGCGATAGTTAATGCACATTCAGAGAGAAACATCTTTCCTTTTCACGATTAACACTGGACACCCCATGAAGAGATACTGGGTCTGATGAAGCCCTAATCTAGAAGGTCTTTCAACTTCTCTTTCAATTCCTTAAGCTCGGTTGGAGCCATTCTGTAAGGAGGAATCGAAATAGGTTGGGTATCTGGAAAGAGATCTATTCTGAAGTCGATTTCTCTTTTGCGAGGAACTTCGGGAAGATACTATGGAAACACTTATGGAAATTCATTTACTACCGGGACTGACTCAAGAGTTTGGGTTTTGGAGTTTGAATACTTAACCTAAATGAGATAATAGATCTACCCATTGGAGATCATGTTCCTCGCCTTAAGGTAAGAGATAAATCGACCTATATACACTAAAACTACTACCCTTCCATTCTAAGACTGACATGTTTGGAAACTGAAACCGAACGATCCCAATTCTAGAATCGACCGAGGCATAACAAGAATGTAACCAATCCATGCCTAGAATGATATCGAAATCTACCATTTCTAACTCTACAAGATCCGCTGAGGTGACTTTCTAAGAGACCGTGACAGGACAATTTCTGTATACCCGTCTGGCTATCACTGGGTCACTGATTAATGTTTCAAATACACCTCATCCGATTCTAGGTGTAAACGATCGTTAACTAGTATAAAACCCAACAAGTGAGTTAGGGTCGAACCCATAGGGAGAGGTACAAATTTGAATTCAAATATGAAGTTGTAAATGCGATTTAAATGATTGTAGGAATATAAATTATATGTCACTCTTAATTAAATCAAAAGGTTGACATAAATGTCAGGTGGGGGATTTGTATATCAGTCAGCAATCACAACAATAACAATCAACAAGATTAATCAAATGAGTAAGAGTACTTGGAGGAATGACCAATCAATTGCCTATTCTTGCTAAATGGGTCCTAGGTGATTACAAATAGTTACTAAATTTTCATGGGTAGGATAGACCTTAGATGAGATAATTTTCTCTCGAACAATTACCTTGCTTCAATTGAGTTCTTTCGAACCTCAACAGGCTAACTACGAAAATCAGCCAACAACCTCACCACATCTACTCTCTCAAGCTAGATAGGTAGAACGAGACTTAGGGTTCACTCTCTCAAGCTGAACCCACAATAGCCCAATTACTAGGAATGCTAATTTATCGCCTTGGTTTCACACCCCTATCTCAAGAAAGCATAAAACACTAAACCACATTGAAATAAACATTCAATACAACAATTCAACATCAACAATAAATCAGACCCACTTCGAATTAGCAATATATTCAATAATTTCTAACACCCACTTAGCTAAATTAAGCAATTGATCTCATGGTCAAACCCCTAAGAATGAGGTTTTAGCTAGTCATCATAAAAAGTAAATATTCAATACCTATTACATGCTCCATAGATGGGCATTGATTTCCACAATCTAAGAATGAATAAATATTCCTTAAATTACAACACCTAACTCGAAATCTACTTGAAAAATCCTTCAAAACCAACAAGAACAATGTTTTTGTTCTAAATCTCTATTTTCACAATGTTTGTATCCCTTCTCTATTTTCAAAATATCAATTTATACTGATCCAACATTTGACCTTTTTGTGGCCAATCGGCGAGGAAAGTCGGGCTTCGCTGACTGGTCGGTGATTTGCCAATAGCCCCTATCCATCACCTTATTGTTTCATGTTTTCATCCAATATGCACTGTAACTTTAGGCGGTCTATATCGGGATCGCTGATCGCTTCTGCGATGCGCCCTTTGTTCCTTTGGATCGCCAATTTGCTTGCATCTTCACTGCTTATTCTGTAACTTTCGACGGTCTAACCTCTCTTCGCCGATCCATTCGGTGATTTGCCAATGTGTAGCACAGTTCGCCCAAATTTCTCTTGCCTCAGAAGTGGTGTACTTTAAAATTGGGCGGGATAAAGAGCCACTCGACGAACTACTGAGTGGTTTTGGCAATCACTAGGATCGCTCTTCTCCACTTCTTTGGCTTGTTAGTTCCTTTTTGTCCGGTAGTGTCCTTGCTTTGCTCCGTAGCCTTAAATGTTGAAAAATCAACACTTTAACATCAGTTTAGAGCTTAAATTAGGCATTTGAGGACACTAAAACTATCAAAGCAAGCCCTAATTGATTCGAAATCTTAGACTCATCAACACCCCCAACTTAAACTTTTGCTTGTCCTCAAGTAAAACTCAAGGTAAGCAGTTCAATAAGGATGTCTACGAACAGTGCTGCATAAGAATCAACATGAATGCACACAACATGGTTCAAACTACACATACAATGCTCAATTATGCACTTAAAGATTCAAATTATGACTCATCATCATCAAGTGTACTGAAGTTCACAATGCTTGCTTAAAATGAAAGTTCAAGCTCAACAAAGGTACTCAAATGCCCTCACAACAAAGATGATTCCATAATCACACAAATTTCTCAAAAATTGAAAGTTCCGGAATCAAATACAACTATCACACCCACATAGATGAACACATGCATGACCCCACCCATAGGCTTGCCCTTGTTTTCCAATCAACATTCGTTTAAGCTCGCTAAAGATCACAAAGGTCTTTTCAAGGCTTGTAAAAGGGATGAGTGTAAAGGCTTGCCTAAAATTCACTCTTTCCCCTTCTCTTTCTCTTTCAAGCATGTTCAAACTCCACCCCATTATTCAACTCAATCATGAATTACCGGATACCCCATTTCTTTTGCAACTTTCACCACTTTATTTCACAACTTTTTCTCTTTTTCCTTAATTTTCTTTTCATTTCAATTTTTTTATATAGAGGGGTTCTATCTTTTTCAAAATAATCGATCAAAGGGGGATTTCTTGTAACGACCCTAAAATCTAGTAGGTTGAACTAGAGCTTGATGAGTGTCATTTTGAATTAGTTTTGGGTTATGAGTTGTTAAATGTTGTCTCGAGCTATCGTTGAGGAGTTTAGGGGTTAAACGTCAAGGTACGACTCCCCAAGGACCACCCTAAGGGTCCTTGAGGAGGACCCAAGCCTAACCCCCAAGACCTCTTGAAACCAATAGGCTGCCCAAAGTTGGTGAACCACGGAAGGGGACCACACCCCGTAGGTCCATCCACGCCCCATGGATGGCCTCCTTGGGTTAGGCCCCCAAATTAGGAGCTTCAGAACCAAACCACGATTGGAAAGTACATCCCGTGGACCCATCCACGGTCCGTGGATGGGGGTTCGTAGATGGCACCTGTGTGCTGTCAAATTCTCGGCCAAGTGGGGGGTTGTTTGGTAATTAGCTAATTAGTTTAGTTAAGTGTTTGGAAGGTTATTTTGGGTTTATTAAAGTATTTTAAGAGTATTAAAACAATAAAAAACTATTTTAGATTTTGTTATTCAAAATCCCCCAAATCAAAACCCCTCCCTTTCCAAATATCTTCTCTCTACAACTCCATTAAAGACCAAGAGAAGAAGAAGACTTAGGGCTTGAAGAGGATGGATAATTGAGTGTATTTTCGTGGAATTCATCTATTTAGGTATGGTGATCCTTCATCTAGGGTTAGATTTCACCTTAGAGTCAATTTCAAAGAAGTTTTCAAAGTTTTCATGTTCATGAAAAACCTAGGGTTTTACTCAATCTCATGGGTTCTTTCCTCAAATGATTTAAAATGGTTACTAATGTCATATTATGATTGTATTGGTGTTTAATTGATTATATATGATGAAAATACTCTATGAACACATGGTTTCTCTCAATTCCTAAATTGTGCCTTTATGAAGTAGGTTTGTTGATTATGAAAGTTTATGAATGTAATATGTCTAAATTGCTTTGGGTTATTGAATTGTATCATTATCTATTCCTTAATTATGGTAAATTGTTGGTGTGTTGATGATTTGAGATTCATGGCCTTGAAGGCAAGTTTTGACTAAATTTCATGTTGAAGTAGAATTGTGCTTGACCTATTGATCCAATTGAAAGGTGGAGGTGTTTAGTTACTAAGTATTTGAATGAGAATTTAATGAAGTTAAGGTGATCTTGTTTAGAATGTAAATGTGTTGTGATTGAAAGCATATTCTCACTTAACACTTATGAATGTGGATGATGGAATATGAAGGGTCCTATAATGTAATGTTGTATATCTTGAATTGGTAGGCTTGTGCATCCTATTCTTGTATGAATGAATGTAAAAGTGAACGTGTATCTTGAATTGGTAGGCTAAGGCATCCTTTTCTTATATTGATGAATGTGATCATGAATAAAGTATCTTGAATTGGTAGGCTTAGGCATCATCCTCTTGAATAATGAATGTATCTTGACTTGATGTCTTAATGTCTTGAATTGGTAGACCTAATATTTGTAGCCTTTCATAAATGAATGAATGAATAAACGATGAAGTATTCTAGGCTAAACCTTAGATTGGTAGACCTAATGTTGGTGGCCTTTCATAAGGAGTCTAGGAACTAATGTGATGTCAAACCTTGGATTGGTAGAACTAATGGTGGTGGCCCTTAATTATGTGAAATGATGAACCTTGGAACGGTAGAACTAATGGTGGTGGCCCTTCTAGGAAGATCAATGAGCTATCCTTAAATGTAACTTGAAACGGTAGACCTAATGGTAGTGACCTTTCTTGTGTAATGTACCTTGGGTCGGTAGGCCTAATGTTGGTGGCCCTCTCAAGTACAACAATGTAATGTGAATGAACTACTCTATGGGAATGGAGGCTAAGCACCGAGTGGATATGGCTAAGATGGTGGCTCTCCCAATGTTAGGTTAGAGTCCAATGAACATCTTTCTTATCCCATAACTATGTGCCTACATAGGATGTTTACTAGTTCTACCCTAGGAAAGTAGAACACCTTCCTTCGGTGTAGGGTTACATGACACCGAATTCCATGATTTAGCTCTCATGGTCTATGTCGGTTAATGCCTATTCCCATCATGTGAGATGTGCATTATGGTTTCTTGATGAGTTCTATGAAGTATGGGTGGTAGTATGGGATGCCATCCATGCATTGCATGAGTAGGCTTTGAGAGGGTCATAGTGAGTTCTCTAAGTCTTAATGACTAATGAATGAAAGTTCTCTAAATGAAGTTATTGAAGAATGTTGACTCTTATATGCTTAAATATACATGATGCATGCTATACATGGATTGTATTATGAGTTACTTCCTTGTCATGACTTATTATATATAAATGTGCCTTGCTTATGGTGACTTCAAAGGAGTTCTTAGTGTAAGTAGTAGTATGGGATGCTACTTTCACATTGCACAAGTATGACTTAGAGTTGTCTTAGGTGATGGTCCTTTTGATGATATGACTTGTGAAATGTTTAGCTCTTATGAGCGAGTATTGTTGAAGATGGAAAGGTTGAATGGCAAGTTCACTTTTGGTAACCTTAATGTGGTACCTTGGTGTGGATGGTAGTATGGGATGCTATCCATACATTGCACAAGGTATAGCATGAGGGTTACTGGAGGTGAAGGTATAATGTGAAGGTAATGGCTTAAATGTTGATATTGTTCAAATGTGATGTTATGACTTGTATGATGCTTATACTTGTATTTGATGTCTCTTATGCTATGGTTCATGATATTTCTAAAAAGTGCCATAATGCATGGTTTCCAACCAAAATGTCTCTTGTTAAAACATGTTTTTTCATGGTCATCATACTTGGTACATTTTTGTGTGCTAACCCATTCTTCTTTATCTTTACTACAAGTGTATGTTTTGGCAAGTGATTGCTTCTAGCTAGATTGAAGTGCTTGGATTGAGATTTTCCTCCAAGGCTAAAGTGGTATGCCCTCATAGATCGAGGACAAGAGTCTTTTTGAAGTTTCTTTCCTTTTTTCATGTAATAGACAATTCTAGTCTTTAGATTTCTATTGAAAAGGGCCGTGTCCCTATTTTGTTCAAGATTGTGTCTAAGATGGCCATGTGAGATATAGATTTCCGCTTGCGTTTAAATGTTTTTGAATGTTAGATTGTATGGTTTTTAAATAAAAAGTTTTAAAGTCCGTACTATTTCTATTACCTATGCAATGAATGAGCTATGCGACTTGTATAAGACCCCTTCGAGGTCGAGTACGCCATGTCGCATCTGGGGTCTAGAGTCGGGTCGTGACAGTTCTTCACAAATCTTGACTTTCCTTCTTTTCCACCACACCCCCAACTTAGGCTTTTGGCCTAAGTTGGCTATTCAAACAAACCATAACTTCATGAAGGTTATGGGTGATGGGATAAAAAGGTCAAAGTTGTTCTAGTTTCTTCCAAGAATAAGGGCTTAAAATGTGCCAAGCAAGGTCCACATCTCAGAAGGTTGGCCACAAAGAGGTATATTGTCAAATTGGCTCTCTTCAAAATTCTTGTCTAAGATAATTTCAATTGCTTTCTTCACTCAATCAATCAGACCAACTAGGAAAAATCTAGGTGTCATTAGTCACATTATTCAAGACAACCTCACCACACAAGGCATTGATACAATTATCAAGCAAGACTCCACACTTTCTAGCTAGCGTGCAATGTTCATCACGAGAGACTTCATCGACAATCGGCTAGTCACAACAAGATGCTCAAAGTTCAGATATTGTCTATGTCACTTTGTTTGCCTCATTGTAGCTGCACATTCATGTAGTTCAATTAAGAGCACTATTCAGGTCATCGATATTGACCACAACCGACACTTATATTTCAAGAGAACAACAAGTAACCACCCCACCAAAAGCAACCAACATTGTCCTCAATGTAATCAAAGAATAATCACAACACCAAATGAACAAAAGACAATAAAAATAAAAATAAAAACAAGAGGCACTAAAACAAACAGAGTAGGGTCAGAAAGAATCTTCACTAGGTGGCCATTTGGCGAAGGGTTGCAGAGGCCACCGAACCAATTGGCGAACCGCCAAACTGCATGCAACTTGCCAAAATATCCAGACTACTGGGCAGAAAGGCGATCGAGATTAGGTTCACTGAACATTATCAACGCATCGCCTAGTGTGCTTGTAATATTGTCGATTTTTCTTGGACTCCAACCCTGTAGGATTGTGAAAAGGGCAGAGAAAGTCGGCCTCACCTTATCATTTCAGCGCATCTCTGAGTGGTCTGAATACACCGCCAAATATTCCAATATTCTCAGTTCACTTTTGATGCCACAAAGGCGAGCAAAGTCGTGATCACCAAGTCCACTCGGTGGTTCGCCGAAAGGGTCCTGGCATTGTAGAATCATCCATACATGTACATTCAACACACATTATTCAAAACCACTAACACTTGGGTTGCCTCCCAAGAAGCGTCTTATTTAATGTCGTGGAACAACATGGAAATGCTTTTGTAACACTCCAAAAATTAGTAGGCTAAACTAGAGCTTAATGTGAGGGTTAGAGTCATGAATGTAACTCCCCGTACTTAAAAATAAAGGGTTTCATGTTAGAACATCAAGGTACGACCCCCAAGGACCAACCATGAGTCATTGAGGAGGACCCCTAGAAACTGCCTAGACAGGGACCAACGGAGGGGACCCACGCCTCATGGGTCAGTCCACACCGTGGGTGAGGGCCGTGGGTCAAGCCTTGAACCAAGTCTCTGATCCCCAACCCATGCTTCACCAGCAGGGCCGTGGGTCCAACCACGGTCCGTTAGTGAGGGGCGTGGATGAGGCCTGGAAACTGATTTTTGGTGGTTTAGTTTAGGAGCACTTTGGGGTTTTTCGGATTTAATTAATAATAAGTGACGTCATTTTATTCTAATTTTGCCTAACTATATATTGATTTTAGATCCCTAAATTTAGTCATCCTCCTCATTATTCAAAAATCTTAAAACAAAACCAACTTCTTCTCCAAATATTCTCTCTCTAGAAGTTCAAGGAAGAAGAAGAAGGAAGTTGGAACTAGGCTTCAAGGAGCAATGTTTTCTACTACAATTCATATGGCTTTCTTGCTAAGGTATGGTAGTACTTCATCCATGGATAGAATTCATCCATGGATCCCCTTCAAAATCTCAATTTCAAAGATAGAAAATCCCCAAAAGCTAGGGTTTGATTCCAAAGTCATGGGTTCCTTTCAAAAATAGCTTTTAAGATTAAATTATGTTATATTATGTGTGAATCAATGATTTCTTATGTTTTTATATTTAATTCCCCCAATAACACATGAAACCCCCATATTACTCAATTATGATCTTGTGATGTGGGTTTGTTGATGAAAGAAGATTATTATGAGATTATGCATGTAGTGATTGGGTTACTTGAATTATGATTATATACATGTCTAATATAGTGAATTCTAGATGTGTTGATTTGATATAAACTTTGAACCTTGAAAGAGTAAAGTATGGGATTATTTATGTTTTATGAAGATATATGACTAGAATTATTTAAGAATGAAGCATGAGGGTAGAATACCCTTGATACTTAAGTCTATGAGATGTTTATGAGAAGTAATGCTTGAGAGTAAATCTTGTAGTTATGAATGTTGATTTCTAAGGCTTTGAGAGTAAGGCAAATGTGTTGGATTATGAATGGTAAGGTTTTGAGAGTGAAGTGTTAATGATTATCATATTGTTGTTGTGTTTATTGAAAGGTTATTCTCATGAAAACATAATGAACATGATGTGAAAGGTTTCCTCACCTAATAAAGATTCTAAGGTTGAAAGGCTGTTCTCACCTAATTGAATCAAAGCCTCAAGTGCCTTTATAAGTAGATCATGGATGGTGATAATTGCCCACGCATGGTCTAAAGAGTTTAACTAATGATGTGCTTTGAATCTGTAGGCCAATGGCACCCTTTCATAAATAATTAAAGAGCTATCCTAATGATCTAACTTGAATCGTAGACCAAGGGCACCCTTTCAAGAGTAATTCTAAAGAGTTGAGTTAATGATGTACCTTGAATCGGTAGGCCAAGTGAACCCATTCATGAGTAACTTAAAAGAGCTATTCTAATGATGTACCTTGAATCGGTAGGCCAAGTGCACCCATTCATGAGTAACTTAAAAGAGCTATTCTAATGATGTACCTTGAATCGGTAGGCCAATGGCATCCTTTTATGAGTAATGATGTTAACAGAGAATTAACTACTCTATGGGAATTTAATTCTTAGCACTGAGTGAATATTGTGTGAGGCGGAAGCTCTCCCCTAGTAAGGCCGAGTTTCTAGAAGCAACCTCTTGATATGGAAGCTCTCCCGTTGAAAGGTTGGGTTTCTACTAACAATCTCCTTATCCCATAAACTACGTGCCCTCGTAGGATATTTAGCTAGTGGATCCACCTAAGCTAAAATTACCAGTTCTACCTTAGGCAAGTAGACCAACCCTTTTCGGTGTGGGAGTCACCGGATTCCATGTTATAGCTCACATAGTCTCATATAGGTTAAGTCTTATTCCTACGACACATGAACAAGAAGTTTAATAATGAACTAAGGCATGCTTGAAGAAGTATCCTGTGAGTGTTCAAAAGATTTAAAGATGTTGCTAGATATCATTGAAAGATGATGAACATGAATGATGGCCTAAAGAGGTTTACTTAGCATAAGTGGGATTTATGAGGTTTACTTCAGGTTGTATATAAAGTGTTTCTCTTATGATATGATGATCTAGATATTGACTATGCTATGACTTGTGTTTTACCACTATCTTCATAATGATGTTCAAACTTAGTAAATTGCATGCTTTCAAATGAAATATCCCTTTTAGCATGTTTTTCATGTTTTTATGCATGACTATCATACTTAGTGCATTTTTGTACTAATGCCTACTTTTCCTACATTTTCCCCAAGTGTAGGGTCCGGTTCTCAAGGTGATCATCGTTGTGGCTAAAGCTTGGATTTGCTTATTCTCCTAGCTTGTTGGTGAGTCCTAATGATTCGAGGACGGATGTTATGTCATTGTAGTTCATTTCTTGTATTCTTTTCAAACTATGTTGTATGGGCTAGGCCCTATTTCATTCAAGAATTGTAATAGATGGCTAAATTGAGACAAGTCTAGACTTCCGCTTTCTTTTATGAAAAACTTTTAAGACTTGAAATGTGTTTTACTATTTATTGTTCTATTGCTTATGTTATGATAATTTAAGAGGCTTGTATGGAGTCCTTTGGGGTTCTATATGCCATGCTACATCTAGGCGGTACCCTTGGGTAGTGACAACTTTCAAGTATCTTCCAAATACACCACTTCGATCACTGAAATCTCATGGCATTCTCCAAAATATAACTTCAAGTGTTTCCTATTCACCTTGAAGGCTGGACCTTCCTTACCTTCGACTTCAATGGCCCTATTCGTGAACACTCGTGTCACTTTAAATGGACCGGACCACTTTGACTTGAGCTTTCCCGGGAAGAGTCTCAGTCGAGAATGGTACAACAAGACAAGTCTCCAACTAGAAAGTCTCTCTTAAAGATTTTAGAGTCATGCCATTTCTTCATTTTCTCCTTGTAGAGAGCTGAACTTTCATATGCCCTAAACCTGAATTCTTCCATTTCGTTCAGCTGATCTACTCTCCCTTTCGAAGCATTTACCCAATCCAAATTTAATGCCTTTAATGCCCATAATGCTTTGTGTTCAAGTTCAATCAGTAGGTGACAAGATTTTCCAAAAACTAGTTGATATGGGGACATGTCGATTGTTGTCTTGTAAGCAGTGCGATATTCCCAAAGAGCATCATCTAGCTTTCGAGACCAATTTGTCCTATTAGCATTCACCGTCTTAGCCCAGATACTCTTAATCTCCTGATTCAAAACCTCGACTTGGCCACTCATTTTGGGTTGATATGGCATTGCCACTTTACGTTTCACTCCGTATTTACTCAATGTGGATGCAAACAACCGGTTGCAAAAATGCAAACCTCCAACACTAATAATAGCCCGAGGGATGCCAAATCTTGCAAAAATGTAGCGCTTTAAGAATTGAACAACACTCTTCCCTTTATTGTTGGGTAGTGACAGGGCTTCCACCCATTAAGAAACATAATCCACAACCACCAAACTATATTTATTACCAAACGAGCTCACGAACGGCCCCATGAAATCTATTCCCTCTACATCGAATAACTCAACTACCAGAATAGGCTTAAGAGGCAACTCATGCCTTCTGGACACCCCACCTTGTTTTTGGCATTGTATGCATGTCTTGAAAAATTCATGAGCATCTTTGTAGAGGGATGGCTAGTAGTAACCACTTTGAAGAATTTTAGCGGTTGTTCGCACACCACTATGATGACCACCAACCGGCGAAGAATGACAAGCATTTAGAATTTTATTGACTTCCTCTTCCGGCACACATCACCAAATAATATGGTCTGCACATTCTCTGAATAGATATGGTTCATTCCAGAAATATCTTGTGGCATCTAACAAAAACCATTTTTGTTGATAGAAATTCAGGTCTTCTGGCATTAACCCACATACCACATAGTTAGCAATATCGGCATACCAAGGAGTCTGCATAAGAGTGACCCTAAATACCTGCTCATCTGGAAATGAGTCATTTATATCTATCTCAAGTTCATCTTTCTCTTTGCCCTCCAACCTAGATAATTGATCGACCACTTGATTTTCACAAATTCTTCTATCCTTGACTTTAAAGTCGAATTTTTGCAATAATAACACCCATCTTATCTGCCGTGGTTTAGCATCTTTCTTTGCCATCAAGTACCGTAGGGCTGCATGATCAGTGTGAACTATCACTTTCATGCCTAGAAAGTATGCCCTAAATTTCTCAAATGCATATACCACCGCAAGTAACTCTTGCTCTGTAACCGTGTAGTTACATTGAGCACCATTCAATGTTTTGCTTGTGTAGTAGATTGGATGGAATAACTTATTGCTCTTTTGTCCCAAAACAACATGCAACGGAGTTCCACTTGCATCACACATCACTTCAAACGGTTCAGACTAATATGGGCTAATAATCACCGGGATAGAGATTAATTTCTCTTTCAAACACTTGAATGCTACCATACATGCGTCATCAAAGTCAAATTTCACCTCCTTCTTCAACAGTTTGCACAATGGGAGTGCAATTTTTGAGAAGTCTTTGATGAATCTCCGGTATAACCCGGCATGCCCCAAGAAACTACGAATACCTTTTACTGAGATTGGTGGTGGTAGCTTATAAATTACTTCAATCATTGAAACCACATGAATATCACTCGAGTGTTTCATTGATTTACACACATTAAAGGTGACCTCATAATCGTTTATTCGGAACATCGATTCCCCGCTTTCTACATCCATTAGCTCTATCTCGGTTGCTAAAAATGGTCTTCCCAAAATAATGGGAATTTCAGCATCAATCTCACAATCAAGAATAACAAAATTAGCCCGAAAGATGAATCAATCAACCTTCACCAATATATCATAGAGTATCCCAACGGGGTGCTTGATCGACCGATCCGCCATAAGAATCCGCATTGTTGTGGATTTTGGTTCGCCCAACCCAAGTCGTTTATAGATTGCATAGGGCATTAGATTTATACTTGCCCCCAAATCACATAGAGCTTTAGCAAATTGAAGCATACAAATAGTGCATGGGATGGTGAATGCCCCCAGATCTTCTTTCTTTGTAAGCATCTTGCTAGTCATAATGGCACTACAATTATGAGAAACTTCAATTGTGTTGAAGTCCATGCTTCTCTTCTTGGTGACTATCTCCTTCATGAATTTGGCATAACCCAACATCTCCAACAATGCTTCCACTAATGGTAGATTTATAGAATGTGTCTTGAACACTGATAGGAACTTCATGAATTTCTCATCCTCATTCTTCTTCTTGTCAAGTTGTTCTTGTGTCATCCTGAAACAAAAAGGGAAAACTCGGTCCTCTTGAGTGTGCCATGCCTGATTTATCTTTGTCATCTCATTAAGAAGAGATGATGCTACTTCAAATGATTGCAGCATTATTCCTCCTCAAGCCAATTGGTCAACCACTACTTTGTTCATTGAGTCTAAACTTTGGTAAAAATATTGAAGTATCACATCACCCGGCAGCCCGTGAGTAGGACATTGTAATAGTGACTTCCGAAACCTCAGCCAAGTCTCATGAATTGGTTCCCCTTCTACCCGCTTGAGGTTTTAGGTGTTATCCCGCAATTTCACCATCTTTGAGGGTGGAAAGAATTTCACATAGAATGCCTCGATAAGTTCCTCCCATGATAGAATAAAGTCTCTTGATAGCTCTGCTAGCCATTTGGATGCTTCCCAATTAAAGATAAGGGGAACAACCGCATCCGAATTGATTTTTGCGAAATATCCTTGAGTAAGAATGGATTGCATGTCTCCACAAAGTTCCGAACATGCTCATTGGGGTTCTCATGATTTAACCCTCCAAATATGCCTTTCACTTGCAAGAGTTGCATCATTGTATTTGTCACATGGAATGCAGCATGGTCCTCAATCGAAGGTAGGCGGATAGCATCTGTGCCTCCCAATAGAGCTTCATTGGCAAGCAAGAAATAGCCACCATTATCTTGGTGATCAAGTTGGTTCGCGGTGCTTTCATTTGCACTCATCCTGTTACCTGATCACAACAACTCACAAAACAAGAGTAAGTCGATTCAATTACAATACAAAGAAATTGCAATTCAAACTTCAATAGAAGAATTTTAAACAACACCACTCCCGGGTAGTGACGTCATTTTGATTAACATTTCAAATACACCTCATCCGATTTTAGGTGTAAACGATCGTTAACTAGTATAAAACCCAACAAGTGAGTTAGGGTCGAACCCATAGGGAGCGGTACAAGTTTGAATTCAAATATGAAGTTGTAAATGCGATTTAAATGATTATATAAATAGAAATTGTAGGAAAATCTTAATTAAATCAAAAGGTTGACATAAATGTCAGGTGGGGGATTTGTATATCAGTCAGCAATCACAACAATAACAATCAAAAAAATTAATTAAATGAGTAAAAGGTACTTGGATGAATGACTAATCAATTGCCAATTCTTGCTAAATGGGTGCTAGGTTATTACTAACAGTTACTAAATCTTCATGGGTAGGATGGACTTTAGATGATATAATTTTCTCTCAAACAATTACATCGCTTCAATTGAGTTATTTCGAAACTCAACAGGCTAACTACGAAAATTAGCCCACAACCTCACTACAATTACTCTCTTGAGATAGATAGGTAGAGTGAGACTTAGGGTTCAGTCTCTCGAGCCGAACCCACAATAGACCAATTACTACGAATGCTAATTTATCGCCTTTGTTTCACACCCCTCTCTAAAGCAAGCATAAAACACTAAACCACATTGAAATAAACATTCAATACAACAATTAAACAACAACAATAAATCAGATCCACTTCGAATTACAACTATAATAAAAAATTTCTAACACCCACTTAGCTTAATTAAGTAATTGATCTCATGGTCAAACCCCCAAGAATGGGGTTTTAGCTAGTCATCATTAAAAATAAAAATTCAATAGATATTACATGCTCCATAGTTGGGTATTGATTTCCACAATCTAATAATGAATAAATCTTCCTTAAATTACAACACCCAACTCGAAATCAACTTGAAAAATCCTTCAAAACCAACAAGAACAATGTTTTTGTTCTAAATCTCTATTTTCATAATGTTTGGATCCCTTCTCTCTCTTCAAAATTTCAATTTATACTGATCCAAAATTTGACCTTTTTAGGGCCAATCGGCGAGGAAAGTTAGGCTTCACCAACTGGTCGGTGATTTGCCAATCGCCCTTGTCCATCACCTTCTTCTTTTATGTTTTCATCCAATATGAACTGTAACTTTAGGCGGTCTATATCGGGATCGCCGATCGCTTGCGCGATGCGCCCTTTGTTCCTTTGGATGGACAATTTGCTTGTATCTTCACTGCTCATTCTGTAACTTTCGCCCGTCTAACATCTTTTTGCCGATCCATTCAACGATTCTCCAATATGGATCACACTTTACCCAAATTTCTCTTGCCTCAGAAGTGGTGTGCTGTAAAATTATGTGGGCTAAAGAGCCACTCGGCGAACCGTCGAGTGGTCTTGGCGATCACCAGGATTGCTCTTCTCTACTTCTTTGGCTTGTTAGTTCCTTTTTCTACAGTAGTGTCCTTGCTTTGCTTCTTAGCCTTAAATGTTGTAAATCAACACTTTATGATTAGTTTAGAGCACAAATTAGGAATTTGAGGGAATTAAAAATATCAAAACAAAGCCCTAATTAAGTTGAAATCTCAGACTCATCATTCATCAACTGGAGTCGAGACTGAGAAGGGTTCTGACAGAATTTCTGGACTAATACTAAAGTTTATTACTATATAGAGAGTTACAAAAGATAGTGTAGCCCCTTGATCTAACAATGCATAAGCATCTAAATGAAAGACTCGTAACGTACTAGTGACCAAATCAGGAGAATCTTAATGGTCCTGGCGAGCCTAGAGAGCATACAACCTGTTCTGGCGCTGACCGCCACCTATACCAGACGAAGCACCCTCATCAGTTGGGCGACCTGCTGGTGCTGCTGAAGTTGTAGACTGAGCCCTGTTGTTGTTACCTCTTTGCCCCTGCCTGACAGTAGGGCAATACTTCAACCTATGGCCAGACTGACCACACTAAAAGCACCCCTTCCCTACCTGCAAGACACTTGCCCAGATGGTTCTTACCACACTTTGGACAAGTTGGGAAAGTCCTGTTACCTGAAGTATCCCTGTCACGACCCAAGGGTACACCCTAGATGTAACATGGCATACTTGACCCCGAAGGGGTCTCATACAAGCCCTTAGCATATCATAACATAAGATAATAGAGAAGTACGGAAATTTTAAAAACTTTTATCCATACAATCGAAGTCTTTCATAAAGCAAGCGAAAGTCTTACTACACTTTTGTCTCAAACCATCTAAACTCATCTTGAATTAAAACCTTTGGGACACAGCCCATACAATAGATTCATGACATGAAATTAAAAGACATAAAGGAAATAGTGGGTTTTGTCCTCGAAGCTATAAGGACTCACCAAATTTGGAACTCCTTTGCTCCTTAGAAACTTGTCCTCAAGAATGGAACTCAATCTCCGAACCCTACATTTGATTAGATTGTAGGCAAAGTATGCGTTAGTACAAAATGTACTAAATATGTTAGCTAGCACAACATCATAAGAGCATAATATAAGGGTTAGTCAATACAAGACATAATCCACAATCATATGAAATACTTCATGAAACATCAATTATAAGCATAAGAGACAATATCATAATCATAAGTAAAGTCTCTAATATAAGCATTATTTAACTCTTAGTCATTTATATCATAATAAGACAATTTTCAAGTAACCTCAAAGCATAGTATCCCTTTTAGGACCTCTTAATCATAATCTATATTCATAGTCAAGACCTAGGCTTTCATATCATAATAGCGCTATACCCCTTAGTAACCTCAAAGCATACTTGTGCAATGCATAAAGGGCATCCCATAATACCATTCACACTAAGCATAACCATGAAGTCACCATTTTCATACTTACAATTCATTTGGTCTCATTCTTAACTTACTTCACAACCAAGCGAGTCTCTCACCTTTAGTTAATCATAACATAACAAGGAAGGAAACTATAGCACAATTCTATCTCAGAATACATCATATAAGAGAAACACTTCATGAGTCACCTTAAGGAAAGCTTGTGCCATGCATGAACAAGATCCTATAATCCTACTCATGCTAAGCTAGACACTTTAGGTTCATCATTCATGTTAATCATCTCTTAACATCATAAAGACAAGGGGAATAACCACTAGTCATGCATATATTGGAGGGGCCTATAAAGCTACAATCCAAACTATTCATGCTCATGTTCATAAATGCAAGGGGGAATCACCTCAAGGCATACATGTTTAGTTCGTCACGAAGGACAAGGGAAATCACCTCAAGCCATATATATCATGGAATCATAAAGACAAGGGTAATAACCTCTAGCCATACATACTAATGAATCATAAAGACAAGGGGAATCACCTCTAGTCATACATACTAATGAATCATAAGTATTTGCCTCCATATTCATTTTAATGTGTAATGTAGGTATTTGCCTCCACATCATCATATAAGGATCATAGGTAATCGCCTCCATGATCAACCTAAAGGCTAATGGGTAATCACCTCTTGCCTTGGGAGTCATACTTACATAAAGGGTAATCACCTCATGTTTAACTAATTAGGAGTAAGGGAACTCGCCTCACATTCCTATCATGTAAAGGTGTTTTAGGGGAATCACCAGAAGTCTCATCACATCTCATAGTCCTAGGACTTAGATTCATTTCAGGTGAGAATAGACTTTCAACCTAGAATCACTCAATGTGAGAGAACCTTTCATGTAATATCATATTCATGCATAATACCATATCTAGAATTCTACATTAGACATGGATATCATCATGACTCAAGTGATTTTATCACTTCATAAATTCAAGCATTCATAAGGTAGATTAGGTAGGTAAAGGTCCTCCACCATAATTCTATCCATTAAGCTTCTATTCTCATATAGACTTTACTCTCAAAGCCTTAACATACCTAGTTCATCAAATTGGTTTTACTCTCAAAACCCTAATGATCAACATTCATGACTACAAGCCTTACACTCAAGCTTTACTTCTTACAATCATCATTCACACCTAGATTTCAAGGCATTCTAATCATATTCTTCATTATTAGGTGATTCTAGTCACAATTCATCATAAAGGTTCAACTTCAACTTTACTAATCAAGATCCGTCATATTCACATTATTCTAATTCAATTCATGTCTATATGTTTGTATTCTTGATCAATTACTACTCATAGCATTAATTCTAGAAGATCACCTATGAATCATCAAGTTCACCTTTCATGGCATAAACCCACATTATCAATTTTAACAATTAGACTAGGGTTAACCATGGAAATCACAAAAATTTATCATAATATCATAATTCAATGCTAAATCAATCATAATTAAGTATTATCCACTTGATTGGAATCATACTTCAACACTACCCACAAGGAAGAAACCCTAGCTAGAATTGGGGTTTTACTTCACAATTGGGGGAAATCTAGGGGGTTCTATGAGTGGAAGAACCCATAGATGAATAAGCTAACATACCTTGATTCAAAGCCCTCACCAAGCTTGCATCAATGGAAGAAATCTTCCCTAGCTTCCTTCTCTTCTTCCTCTTCTTCTTTGGAATTCTAGAGAGAGAATTATTTGGAGAGAATTGGGTTTGTTTGAGGTCTTAGAAGAATGATTTAATTCCCTTAGTTTAGGGGTCTATTAAGCTTATATATCTGGTTTAATAACTAACTAACCAACTTCACTTAACCCTTAAATAATTATCAATGAACCCCCAAGCCCCTAACTTAAAAAGACTAAACTTCACAACTACCCCACCCACGAGACCCCGACCCACAGACCGTGGGTGGGTCTACGGGACGTACTGCACCCTCGTGGGTGGTGGGAAGTGGCTATAAAAATAGGGGACCAAGGGGCCTTGACCCATGACCACGGGGTGTGGGTCCATCCACGGATCGTGGATGCCCTTCGTGGGTAGGCTGCCTTGGACAACTTTTTGGGCTGTTTTTGGGTCCTCCTCAAGGACCCCTTGGTTGGTCCTTGGGGGGTTGTACCTTGATGCCCTAACCCTAAAACCCTCATTCTAACCTTGGAAAGTCATTTTACAAGCTTAAACCTCATATCCAACTCTAAAACTCTCATGCAAGACTGTAGTTTCACCTACTAGTTTTCCGGGTGTTACAATATCTCCCCCTTGGGAACATTTGTTCCCGAATGACGATTGTAAACACTCTTTAAGGAAATGACTAGACTAGCAGCCCATCATGCATGCAACACATTTAAATGCACATAAAAAAGGAAGTAAACTTCAATTCCAAGCTAAACATATTCAATGAACACGAGGGAGTAGGAACTACATCTACCAACCCAAAATGCATGAAATTCTATATCTACTTATATTCAAGGAGGAACTAACATCACCTAACTAAAACATGTTCAACACACACTCATGGAGCCTAAATGCAATTTACTCTCAAAAGCATTTATTCAAGGAGGAATCTTTCAACTCCGAACTAAGGCATGCTCATATATTCATCTCATGAAGTCAAAATAGGCAACTCATACTCAATGCGCCACCACATAAGGGAGTAGTCATGCAAACTCATTTTTATTTTAAATCATAAGCTTTCATGAACATGCATCATTAAGGAATCATGGCAACATATAAACACACAATAACCTTGCTAGCTAGGCACACTATCTCCCCCTTCGGAGTAAGCCTACACAAACTTCTTCTAAACATCATCTATCACATGAAAGCAACAATGAAGCTCATTCATACTAAAGACAACATCAAAGTTTATCATATCAAATTTATCAAGTCATAAAAGACAAGCAACGCTAGAATCTAGATAAAGCATAAAGCACATATCGGTAGCAACATATGGAGATCACTCTTGTTCACCTCTAGATTGGAGAGCTTAAGGCCTATTCTTCCTTCAAGCCTTCCCACACAAGCCAATTGGAGTGGAGGAAGGGTAGGGTTGGGACTTACGACGACTATCTTCTTTATTTCTAACCACCTTAGGGTAATGCCTTATCTTGTGGCCCAACTCACCACAACCAAAACAAACATTAGAACCCACTAAGCGTTCACCCTTATGCCTTCTATCACACTTACTACACCCTGGCAATAGAATCTCATTACCATCTTCTTGAGACTTAGGGTTAGACACCCTCTTTTTGTTGAACTTAAGAGTACTTGAGGAACTTTTCTCGAGGAAGTTTTGTCTAAACCTAGGGCGACCATGTTCATCGGACTCATCATCATCAAATCTAGACCTCTTTTTCTCCCTAGATTCTTCCTCAAGTTTGGACTCCTCAATTCGTTGGGCGAAAACCATAAGATGTGAGATATCCATATCATCAATAAGCATTGCCATACGACATTCTTTTTGTACTAATTCAGACACTCCCATCATGAAATGATTCATCCTAGTCGTTGAATGTTCCACTAAAGTTGAAGCTTACTTGGAGAGTTGAGTAAACTTTAGAGAGTACTCTTGAACACTCATACTACCTTGCTTAAGGTTAATAATTTCTTGAATCTTAGCCTCCCTCAGCTCTAGAGGAAAGAACCTATCAAGGAATGCCTTCTCAAACACCTCCCACCTGCTTCTACCGATCTACTCCCCTTTCATTGGCCACACCATATTTGAGCTACCCCTTTCAATTGGTAAGTGGTTAACTCTGCTTTCTCTACCACAGTCACCCCCATAATATCAAGAATCTTATAAACCTCATCTATAAACTCCTTAGGATCTTCCTCCACTTTGGAGACATGAAATTTCATAGGTTTCATCTTAATAAACTCCCTCACTCTTAAGGCTACAGAATTCACATAAGGGTTCACCAGAGCTACGACCTCTCTATTGGCTTGAGCCGTCACGGCTTGAGCCATTAATTGCATAGCAGACCTAAATTTAGCATGAGTCACATTCTCCCCTATAGGGTTAATTGGAGCTTGAGTATGAGCTTGGGGTCGAACTTGGAGATGAACCTATTGATCCACATTTTCTTCCTCATTTCTCCTAGCATTAGCCCTTGTATTAGCCATACCCTAAAAACCATTGGGCACAGATTAATAGAAGGACCTACTAGAGACAAACTCTATGGCACGACTTAGAGAATGAAAAAGTGAGATTTCCTAAACATCCAATAGCCTCCTATTCATAAATGTGTCGCGCTTCACATTTATGAACAAGACTCTACTATACGTGGTTTGAGACAATCCTAGAACCATTCTAAACCTTATGCTCTGATACCAAGTTTGTCACGACCCAGGGGTACACCCTAGATGTAACATGGCATACTTGACCCCGAAGGGGTCTCATACTAGCCCTTAGCATCTCATAACATAAGATAATAGAAAAGTACGGAAATTTTAAAAACTTTTATCCATACAATCGAAGTGTTTCATAAAGCAAGCGTAAGTCTTACTACACTTTTGTCTTAAACCATCTAAACTCAACTAGAATTAAAACCTTTGGGACACAACCCATACAATAGACTCATGACATGAAAATAAAAGACATAAAGGAAATAGTGGGTTTTGTCCTCGAAGCTATGAGGACTCACCAAATCTCTAACTCCTTTGCTCCTTAGAAATTTATCCTCAAGAATGGAACTCAATCTTCAAACCCTACATTTGATTAGAATGTAGGCAAAGTATGTGTTAGTACAAAATGTACTAAATATGTTAGCTAGCATAACATCATAAGAGCAAAATATAGGGGTTAGTTAATACAAGACATAATCCATAATCATATGAAATACTTCATGAAACATCAATTATAAGCATAACATACAATATCATAATCATAAGTAAAGTCTCCAATATAAGCATCACATAAGCATTATTCAACTCTTAGTCATTCATATCATAGTAAGACCATTCTCAAGTAACCTCAAAGCATACTTGTGCAATGCATGAATAGCATCCCATAATACCATCCAAGCTAAGTATCCCTTTTAGATCCTCTTAATCATAGTATATATTTATAGTCAAGACCTAGGATTTCATATCATAATAGCACTATACCCCTTACTAACCTCAAAGCATACTTGTACAATGCATGAAGATCATCCCATAATACCATTCACACTAAGCATAACCATGAAGTCACCATTTTCATACTTACCATTCATTTGGTCTCATTCTTAGCTTACTTCAACACCAAGGGAATATCTCACCTTTAGTTAATCATAACATAATAAGGAAGGCAACTATAACACAATCCTATCTAAGCATACATCATATAAGAGAAACACTTCATGAGTCACCTTAAGTCAAGCTTGTGCCATGCATGAACAAGACCCCATAATCCTACTCATGCTAAGCTAGACAATTTAGGTTCATCATTCATGTTTATCATCTCCTAACATCATAAAGACAAGGGGAATGACCACTAGTCATGCATGTATTGGAGGGGCCTATAAAGCTACAATCCAAACTATTCATGCTCATGTTCATAAATGCAAGGGGGAATCACCTCAAGGCATAGCTGTTTAGTTCATCACGAAAGACTTGGGAAATCATCTCAAGACATACATATCATGGAATCATTAAGACAAGGGTAATCACCTCTTGTAATACATACTAATGAATCATAAAGACAAGGGGAATCACCTCTAGTCATACATACTAATGAATCATATGTATTCGCCTCCATGTTCATTATTAATGGAATATAGTTATTCATCTCCATATTCATTTTAATGTGTAATGTAGGTATTCGCTTCCATATCATCACATAAGGATCATAGGTAATCACCTCCATGATTAACCTAAAGACTAATGGGTAATCACCACTTGCCTTGGGAGTCATACTTACATAAAAGGTAATCACCTCACACTCCCCATATCATTACATGGGTAATCACCTCACACTCCCCATATCATTACATGGGTAATCACCTCATGTTTAACTAATTAGGAGTAAGGGAACTCACCTCACATTCCTATCATGTAAAGGTGTTTTAGGGGAATCACCACAAGACTCATCACATCTCATAGTCCTAGGACATAGATTCATTATAGGGGAGAATAAACTTTCAACCTAGAATCACTCTATGTGAGAGAACCTTTCATGTCATATCATATTCATGCACAATACCATACCTAGAATTCTATATTAGACATGGATATCATCATGAAGTGATTCTATCACTTCATAAATTCAAGCATTTATAGGGTAGATTAGGTAGGTAAAGGTCATCCACCATAATTCTATCCATTAAACTTCTATTCTCATATACACTTTACTCTCAAAGCCTTAACATACCTAGTTCATCAAATTGGTTTTACTCTCAAAACCCTAATGATCAACATTCATGACTACAAGCCTTACACTCAAGCTTTACTTCTTACAATCATCATTCACACCAAGATTTCAAGGCATTCTAATCGCATTCTTCATTATTAGGTGATTCTAGTCACAATTCATCATAAATGTTCAAATTCAACTTTACTAGTCAAGATCAATCATATTCACATTATTCTAATTCAATTCATATCTATATGTTTGTATTCTTGATCAATTACTACTCATAGCATTAATTCTAGAAGATCACCTATGAATCATCAAGTTCACCTCATGGCATAAACCCACATAATATCAATTCTATCAATTAGACTAGGGTTAACCATGCAAATCACATAAATTCATCATAATATCATAATTTGATGCTAAATCAATCATAATTAAGTATTATCCACTTGATTGGAATCATACTTCAACACTACCCACAATGTAGGAAGAAACCCTAGCTAGAATTGGGGTTTTTCTTCACAATTGTTGGAACTCTAGGGGGATCTATGGGTGGAAGAACCCATAGATGAATAAGCTAACATACCTTGATTCATAACCCTGACCAAGCTTGCATCAATGGAAGAAATCTGTCCTAGCTTCCTTCCCTTCTTCCTCCTCTTCTTTGAAATTTTAGAAAGAGATTTGGAGATAATTGGGTTTTTTTTTAGGTCTTGGAAGAATGATTTAATTCCCTTAGTTTAGGGGTCTATTAGGCTTATATAGGTGTTTTAATAACTAACTAACCGACTTCAATTAACCCCTAACTAATTTTCAATTAACCCCAATCCCCTAACTTAAAAAGACTAAACTTCAAAACTGCCCCACCCACAAGACCCTGACCCACGGACCGTGGGTGGGTCTACGGGCCGTACTGCACCTTTGTGGGTTGTGGCTATAAAAACAGGGGACCAAGGGGCCTTGACTTACGACCCCTTCCCACATGGTGTGGGTCCATCTACGGATCTTGGATGCCCTTCATGGGTAGGCTGCCTTGGACAACTTTTTGGGCTGTTTTGGGGTGCTCCTCAATGACCCCTTGGTTGGTCCTTGGTGGGTCGTACCTTGATTCCCTAACCCTAAAACCCTCATTCTAACCACAGGAAGTCATTTTACGAGCTTAACTCTCATATCCAACTCTAAAACTCTCATGCAAGGCTCTAGTTTCACCTACTTGTTTTTCGGGTATTACAATCCCCCTGAGACTTAGAGTTTGAAGCCCTACCTTTCTGGTCCTTTTAAAACCTGGGGGATGGAACACTAGCTAATGAAGGCGCGGGGGTTGTAGTCCGTTGCTGAAACTGTGAGCGATTCCCACCGCCCAATTTTGCTGTGAGTATTCATAATTTCCAGTTCTTGCCTTCTTGTTGTCCTTAGCCATTTCCCTAAGTTTATCTCCCTCAAATTGCTAAGCATTATTCATGAGTTTGGAGGTATCCATATCCCCTAACAACATAGCATTCCTGCACTCGGTCTTTACCAAATCAGATACTCCAAATAAGAACTTGCTCATTTGTGCCCTCGAATCAACAACCATATGTGAAGCATACCTGGAGATCTGAGTGAACTTCAGTTTGTATTCTTGGACCGACATTGAACCCTGCTTCAAGTTCATAAAATCTTGCGCCTTAGCTTCTCCCAACTCCCTTGGGAAGAACCTAGCAAGGAAAGCTCCAATAAAACAATCCCAAGTCACAAGAGCAGCATCCGCACCCCCTGTTTTCTTTCCACTGAGTGAACTAGATATGAGCCACATCCTTAAGTTGATAGGATGCTAGCTCAACACCCCAGTACCATTCACTTGCATTACTCCAAGAATCTTCTTAACCTGATGGTTCAGGACTGGAGGAACTACGTTAGCATTGTGTGCATTAGCATTGCGTGCATTAGCTCTACAAGGAGGCATGATCTGAAATGTATAACGACGTATTAGAAAGGAGAAGTTGGATCATACCCAAGCACGATAAGAATAGCAAAGAAAGTGAAGTTTTTCTTAAAACACTTCGTAGCCTCACCCTCATAGGTGTGGCGTGATTCATACTCATGAAAGGGACTCTACTTAGTGTGGATTTCACACACCCTAGGACACTTGAAACTAATGCTTTGATATCAAGTTTGTCATGCCCTAAGGCTTCCTACTTGACGTTACACAGGACCTAGGATCACGAGTGACCGCAAGCTAACCCTGAGTCTTGCATATCATAAGCATAATGAAAATAACTAAGTAGAGCATGAACTATGCGGAAGCTAAGTCAATAAATATCTAGCGTGGGGACAAAACCAAAATAGTCTGAATATATAAAACATACTAAGAGTTTAGTGATAACTGACAACCACTTAACAACTCAAGTTGAATCTATTACTATGTCCGAAAAGCCTCTAACTGAGTTGAATTGCTGGGACATGCCCCCTAGCTAACTCTAACAAAACTGAAACTAAAAATAGTGACTAAAATGAAAGCGTGTCTATTGTCCTCGAAATATGAGGACTCACCGCTGAAGCTGTTGAATGCGGACCGAGAATCAATCTAAGCGTGATTTGGATGTTGAGTACCTGAACCTATATCATGAAAGGATGTAGAGAAGAGTATGCGTCAGTACTTGGAATGTACCGAGCATGCAAGATATAGATAATAAGATGAACAAATAAATATTAGCTGAACAAAGCATAACTGAGCAATGACACAATCTGAGCAAGAATATAAATACTAAAACATAACTAAAAAGCTAAGTGAAATACAATGACCAAGTACTAATCATGAAGATAACATGTTGAACTTGTATACTGATATAAATGCTTAAAACCTGGTCAATGTACTAAGAGTCTGACTGTGGGAGCTACTATTAATCGTCATAAACTACGTGAGCTAAATGTGGAGTCTTATGTATACGCCCCATCGAGAGGACCCAATATACCTTGCCAGGGGTATAAAGGCATGACTCTGGCATGATCATTAATACTGATACCCAACAGATGGGACTTATAATCCTACACGGGCACGTAGTTCTGGGACTATGAGGATATGCTGAGCCCTAGTCCAACTCGGTGATAAGTCTACTCCCAACTGAATATGTATATTACAAAAATGTAACTGAAATAATGAATAACTCAAAATACTGACATGCTAATCGAGAATGCAACATTTACATACTAGGAATGTGACATTCGAAATCTGAAGCATGATTTTCTTTTTAACTGGCCTAGCAAGTATAACTCATGAACTAAGAGAATTTATACAAGGACTTAAGCAACATTTCCAAGAAAACATGTTACTTAGACTATGGATTCTATAGCAGCTGAAATCACAACAAATTCCCAAGATATTACAAACCCTAGGTCTAAAAAAACTATGTTGAATCAAGGAAATGACCGAATTCTAGGGACCAAGTGGATGAAAGGAATCAACTAGTAAAATCCCACATACCTGGTGATGAAATCTACAGAGAAATCCTTTGGATTTTGGGGTTGACCTTTGAAGAATGTTGTTGCTTGTTCTTGAAAGAAACTGACGCCTGTTTCTGTTCTTTTCATTTTAACTTGGATAATTTTTGGAGAATGAGGGTTCTAGGTATGTCTGACTAGGTTATTAGGCTTAGTCTAAGTAAAATGATGCAGTTTAGGCATCAAACGACGTAGTTTAAATGTCCAATGCCTAGGGGAAATTACCAAAATGACCCTGACTTAAAGCTGATGAGGGTCCACCCACAAGGACACTAACGGACCATCGATGGGACCACGACCCGTCGAGTGGGTCGTGGTTCTTAGCCAGAGTCTCTGGTATGCCCATCCACAATCCCCTTTATAGATCGTGTTAAGGACCACGGGCCGTGAAGGCCACTGTGGTTCTTCACCTTGGGCTAGGGGTCTGATGAGTCAGTCGACGAGCCCATCAACAGCTCATCAATGGGATCACCTCCCATGGAGGGCTCCGTGGTCCACCACATCCGGATGGGTGTGAACCACGATGAGGGTGATGGGTCGTCGTTCCTTTATCGGCCTGTGAATCCCTTCGTGGTTCATTCATTTTCTGTTGTTCAGTCTTAGTTAGGTTCTAAGGTGTTACAGTTTTAATCCCTAATTTACATAATTAGGGTTCACAGAATTAGAAGAAACATTAATATTAATAGAAAATCACTAGTTCTTAAATCTGGCTCTTGATACCATATGTAATGATTTAACAGATTGTGAAAACTTAAACAATCTAATCATTCATAAATCCTATCAATTATTCACGATAGTAGAACTATACGATTTTCACATAAAATTAATAATTATAGTAATTCAAGAAAAAAATACATATCTGAATCAACCATAATGTTCTTCGAGAATCTTGACTTGAATTGAGCAGAAGTCAAACTTAATTGTTCTTCAGAAGTTGTTTCTCTCCCTTGACTTACACTTTTAGAATAATTTTGATGGATAAGACTAAAAATTTTGGTAGAGATAGGACCCATTTTAATATGGAGAGTTTGGAGACGTTATTCCCATGTTCCATAATCGTGAGAAGTGGATATGGGTAGTTTTTAAACTACTATGTAATTTTTCCACCTCGATGAGTAGTTTAAAACTATTAGGTAACTTTCCCATATAGGTTTAGGATTTAACTTCTTTTAATTATTAAATAAAAAATAATTATGTTTTCCTTATAAATTTACAGGATAGAATTTAAATCTACGAAGTTGAGCAATCATGTTTAATTTTATGAAGTACAAATGTTTAATGAATATTTTACTTAATACTTTCTTGGAGGCAATATTTTTTGTGTATGTTCCTTTCATATGTTTCGATTATCCATCAAGACCATGACTCTTTGTTTTGACTTTGATATTCCACTTGAAAGTGTAACATGAAGTTTTCCATGGGACATAACAAGTTGGATACAATCCTATATTAAGATTTATTTGGCCTTGTACTTTAAATATTATCCTAACAAAGATAAATGTACAAGAAATTGCTTTTAGAGAGATTTGAAAAATGTCATTCATACTCGGGGAAAAAACATAATATCTTTAGATAAATGCATGCTTGATAGTAGATTGATCCTTTGTAATTCCTGCATGTATGATATTGTTGTGAAATCTTCTATAATTAATCATTGTATTGTTGCATAAGTTATTTGAAGAGTCCAAATTGATATTTTCTTTCAAAACTAACATGGGTTGCTTCTTATTTTTATCAAGATTAAACAAACTAAAGAACAACTTATGAAACTAAAAAAAGGTTGACTAGAGTACAAAATCGCCATTTAGTAAATTTAGGTATACTAGGGTATATATAAGACATTGTTGTATGTGACTCAAAAATAATACATGAACTCATTAAATTATTAGGTAGGTGTATTCAGGTCAAACCATCAAAGCCAATTTGAAGGGAAAAATCAACATGTGGTTTGATTTGGTTGATTTAGTGTTGAAAAATAAAATCGCTCTTTGTTTGATATTAACAGAAAAAAATGAAACCGAGACTAAATCAAACCAAGATAATATATATGTAATATTTTTTTTAATACATACATTTTTTAATTATAATCTTCTTTGTTAATATATTTTAAATTAGTTTTATAGTTTTCAATGTTTAGATATATTATTTCAAACTTGGGCTTGTAAACACTTGCAAATGTATTTGGTATTGTTTTCAGATAGGAAGTTATATTTACATTGTTATAGATTTTTGATAGGAACTTATCAATCTACTTGGTAAATGTTTTATTTTGTATTCATTTTTACTATAGTCTTTAATCTTATAAATTTAACATATTTAATGTTGATATTTCAATGAGAGTAATTTCTACCCATGTGAATTTTATGGTCATTCTTAAGATTGCTATTCAGTTAACGTTTTCAAGTTCTACTCAATCACATAGATAAGTGAAAAAACATGTGATCTTCTTTTCAATCATTGTGTAATTGTAAGAGAATTGAAAAACTAAAAAAACTAAAAAATGAAAAGAATCGACTAAAATCGAAATAAAAAAATCAACTTTATGTTGATTTGATTTGATTTATAGATTTAATAAACTGTCATAATTAGTTTAGTTATATTTTAATTAAAAACAAATCAACCTCACCTATGTACACCTTAATTTCGGCTAAGAATTCAAGTTATTTCAAAGTAAGGGGGTAAGGCATCATTCAGAATCCACAAAAAATGTTTTCCAACTAGTCCTAATTTAATCAATGAGGGGAAGGTAAAATCATTTATGTAGGTATTAAATAATCGTCAACTAACCTAGGCCACTTATTCTAGTATCTCTTTCTATAGCCCAAGCTTTTTGCTTTAGAAAGGTCATCACCTTGGAGATATTAATATCTCTATTTAGTTTTGTGGTAGAAAAATCAACAAATAAGTAAAGCACGAGGACAAGTACAAATTAACAAATCATCACTCACATATTAGTGACCAGCTCTAGAACAAACAAGGTAAAATTGGTGTTGTATATTCTTACACTTATATCATTCGAGTTCTTCAAACTTGTCAGTCTTAGCCTTCTGAATATCTAGTGAAAGGAAATGATCTATGAAGGCCTTAATAAACTCTTTGCACTAAAGGTGCATTCAGTCGTCCTATGGAGTCTTCCCACATATCATATCAAATTACTGCAACATCTTTTAACTAGTAGGAAGATAATTTAACAACTTTTGTCTCTGAGGCATGGATAACCCTAAGCATCTTGTGGATCTCATAAATGAAACTTTGAGGATACACTATGGGGTTGTATATCAAGAAGACTAGAGGGACAATTAAATATCCCCTTATGTCCTAATATGCAGAACTGGTCTTGGAGAAGATGGAAAAGGGGCTTCTTTAGGCCTTTATTTTCTTAATGATAGTGTGATATGAGGTTCTTAGATAGATGAACTTATTTAACCTCAGAGTAGTCTAGACCCTAATAGTAAATGGAAATCCATTAGGGTCTACATCGAAGAAAGAATTTCTACTTGTGAGAGAATTGCTACTAGAAAAGAAGGGGAGTTTGCTACTGGGAAAGTATGTGTTTTTCTGGAGTAGCAATAGGAGTATCTTTATTTTTATTATTTTTCAAAAAGTTGATAAACTTGGTGGATATATAAAGGATATTGGAATAAATTAAACGTATTAAGCTTTGTTTCCCTTCCTAGTGAGGGCTGGTTCCTCTTGGGCACTTTTAAAAAAGTTTTTAAAAAATAAATTGAGATTGTTGGAATTCATAAACTTTAAACTTTGGATCTGTCTATGAGATAAGTTAAGACTTGGCCTTCAATGAGAGATGATTTTTCAAAAATAATATTAATGAAATAGGTTAAGGGTAAGAGGATATTGTATATTTGAGGTGAGAAGAACCTAAGTGGGTACACAGTGACATGTCGGGTTATACGATTTATAAGTATTATTTGCTTAATTATATCACACCCCAAAACTAGGGAGGATGAGACTGGCCTCAATACTGACTAAATTGAGAAGCCGACTATATATCATCTGAAACTATAATAGCTAGGCCAACTAGGCCACCTACCACAATTATCTGGGCCGACAAGGTCACAACTAAATAAAATTTGAAAAACATAAGGTCAACTAGGGTATAATGCAACTTAACTAAGAAATAGAAAACCGACAAGGCCATAGAACCAAAATGAACTAAAATGTATATACACGTCCACAAAAGTATCTAAAGAGTAACAAACTTCGTGCACGGGACAGGATCCCGGTCTATCCATACAAAACATCTAAACAGAATACTGTCAAACTATAACATAGCTCCCGATAAAAAAGATCATAGCGACTCTTAGCTGAATTTGGACTCCTACTGTAACTGACGATCGGAGCCTCTACCTGCACCAACAACAATATAAAAATAACTTAAGTTCATTATAATAAGAAAATAGTGTAGGGGGCTAGAGAGTTGAGTTCCCATAAACTCAAACCTAATGGCAAAACATAACATCTACCTGCGGAAATTAACACCGAAGACCTAATAGCCACCATACCAAAACTCTAGAAATAATCAATCTAGGATGCAACCCCGAAAATTAAATCTAAATAAGTTTGTAGTTTGTGTCCGAACAAATGAACAACAAACAATGGAAGAATACATGGAAACCTGAAATACAAAGTTCACCCTTAGACTCAAAATCATATATCTCTAAATCAAGGTCTCAAATCAGTCATCGAAAGATTTGTTGCACTCAATAAGAAAACGTAAGTGTAGTATTAGTACACAAGCCATAGTACAAGTATACTGGTAGGATCACGCGGCCAGTCCAATTTATACATATAAGAACTTCACCATAAAATAGTAGCATAGAACAAAATATAGCAAAATTATCAGTCACAACCCGACTCTCAATCACATAATTTGAAACAACAATGAGTACCAATAATCACATGTCAACCACATGTAACAATAAACATGAATACATAGACTCCAGTAACAATATCATGAAACAACAACACTTGGGTCAAACAATGCATAACTACATGTCCCATGTGATCATAATTCAAATATCGGTCCCCTCATGGGACCTCAAACGCATACCTAATCCTCTCATAGAACCAAAACCAAGTAGTGGCATCATATCAGGTGTGGTATCTGAGCCAACCGTATATAATCATACCAGACATGGTATCCGAGCCAACCAATAATGTCCTTTACCAACATGGTACCCAAGCCAGCCAAGAATCACAATAAAACATGCATAGTCACATAGCATAATAGACATGCATAATCATATGGTATAATGAACCAGACCACTTGAAATATCACAATCACAACAACAATTTAATTGTAAGAGATTTACCTATATTTGTCATGTCATTTAATATTCCTTCCTATCATGCATTGCACAATATGATACTACAAGCAACAAACATGCATACATACATAAACCAGAAACTTACAACCATCACCTACCTCAAATCAAATCTCTTATAAACTCTAATTAGCTTGAGCTTTCCCCTTGCATAGTGCCTTGACTTGTTCTTGGTCTAGAATTAACAATAAAAACAACAATCAAATCATAAATGGCCTATTAATTTACCCAAATTACTAACAATTTCAAACCCTCGACAAAATGTGATCATCTTCCCCAACTTAGGGTACCCCTCCACCATGAAATCATGCTCAAACCTTTTCCCAGTGTTAACCACCTAGTTTCTAAGGCTTAAGATAAAATTTACAAGATTGGGGAGTCGAATTCTTACCTTTACCGGTGAGTTTCATTGGATTATACTACAATTAAACTAAATTCGAAAATTTATTCTGATTTTGATGAGCTGCAGAATCAATTAAAGAGAATGAGATACACTATAATTGATTAATAATCCAAATCATATCCCGGTTACTCAAAATATCTAAATACCAACAATTTTAAAATATACCAAAATTAACAAAATAATCAAGAAGATTCAAAAACCAATTTAGGAAATATGGGAATTTTATAATCGACATGTTAAGCAAGAAAAAGGAAAGAATGAATAATCTATGAGCCAAAAATCTTAAGTCCCAGTGATTTAAGCTAAAACAAAACTGAACAACAGAAATGTGAATTTTCACATAGAGTAATATAAAGCATAGAGTGATAAGTGTTAACACGTATAGAACAAACTTAACATCAAACATGAAATAATTTCAGATCAAAAAACCATTCAAGGAAGAAACCATAAGTCCAACAACCCATACACATAATGAAATCTTAAGACGGAGAAGAAAATGGATGAACTAGCTCTGTATATCTCATACCTAACAGTAACAATGAGTTGAAATGATAGGCATATCAATGAAGTTTTTTTTAAAAAAAGCTTGTACTGGGGAAGGATTTGTAAAGATCCATCATTAGCAAAATGGGATTCTCGATGTTTGTAGTGGTCACCAAACCAAGGACGTAGAACCAAAAGCATCCATGCTTTCACCAATGGCATTTGTTTCATTGGAGTCTATCGTTTTGCCGGAATTGATGTGAGGGGAGGAAAGTGAATGAAGTTGGCTGCTTCTTTTCATTAGAGATGAGAGATAGAGGGATGAAGGAGTGTGGCGCTTGTCTCACTAGAGGAAAGAAAAGGAGTGGGGTTTCAGGTTGTTTTTGATGGTTGCATATTGTATAGAGATGGAGTAGCGGCTAGAGAGTGGAGGAAGAGAGAAGAGAGATAGAGTTGGAGAGGGGCTGGTGGCGATGGTGGTCATGCTGGTAGAGCAGCGACCTGAGGAAAGAAGTGATGGAGGAAGATAAAATGAGGGGTGGAGAGGAGAGTGTGATGCAGCTATGGTCGTTTTCAATGGTCACCTGAGATGGCGACGGTCTCGAAAGAAATGTGTCACGATCAGATTTTTCAGGTCATGATGGCACCTACTACACACTACCAGTAGGTAAGCCTAACCCTTAACCTGGAGCCATAAGCAACTGGCTACCAAGAGAAAATCGACAATTACAAGCATAAGGCTTAAAACAAAAGGAAGAAATGGGCAATCAACATAATTACAATACAAGGAACTATCCCAAGACCTAACATCAGTCAGTAATCGAGTATCTAATCAAGATAAGAGTACAAGGCTTTATAGATACGAATTAAGTACATGTTTTTGATGAGCCCACAATTTGTACCCATTTAGGGCGTTATTCGGACAGATTTAGTAAAATCATGCTGACACCAGCCCGTCACCATCTCAGGTAAAATACTCGGAAGAAATGCTTACAGCACCTAAAATGCTTATTTTGTGCTCATAACTGATGTAAAATTCTTGTTTTTAAGGTACTTGGATTTAGGAACAAAGCCTGGCACTAATGTGCAAAAGAGAATAAAAGCAAGCTAAAGGAATGAAGAAATGAATTCCTAGTGATCGCCGATGTCACTCGGCGAATGGCCAAGTTGCCACTCTACCGCCTAAAGTTACAAAATGTTAGAGCTAAAATGGGGGTAAATTAGGCGAGCAGCAGTTCCATTAGGCGTGTCACTGATCCATTCGGCGAGGGATGACTAGGTCACCAAAAATGTCGATAGAGATTCAAACAAATGCTGATAGGCGAGATAAAAGGAGAACGGGCGATTCGCAGAATCATCCGGTGAGCCCGACCTAGATCGCCTAAAGTTAAAGTAACTGAACCAAGAAGGAGTGAGAGTTGAAGGCAAAATGAAGGACAATCGACGAGTCGCCGAACAGTTGGCAATGCCCGACTTACTTCACCAATCGGTCTTAAACGGTCACACTTCAGACTTGTTTAAATTGATTTTTGTTGGAGAGAGAAAGCATTCAGAAAGGTGAGGAATAGAAAATAGAGGGAAAAGACTTTGCTATTCGGATTTTGGAAGTGACTTTTGCAAGATTTTTGCTTGAGATTTTGTAATAGAGAAGATTCTAGTAAACTTTAACTTTCAAATTTCAATTACCCAATTATGGAAAACATGGCAGATGTTGATTTTCCTATTTTTGCTATGAGTGGCGAAAACCCATCTCTTGGGGTTTTTACTATGTGACCAATTGTTGAGTTTTACTAAGTGGGTGTCTTTGATTTGTTGCTGCATTTTTAGGTTATCTTGCATGATTAGTTTATCAATTTTAGTGTTTTGCACTTGCTCGAGAGAGAAGTGTAAGACCAAAGCTGCAAATTCAGCATCCTTAGTAATGGGCCTCCATGCTTTCATCTCGAGAGAGTGAACATGGAATATATCCTTTATATCTAGCTCGAGAGAGTGGATTTTATGAGGACAAGGGCTGGGCATCTTTCATTTAGTGTTGAAGTTTGAGAGAATTCAACATAGATAAGGTAATTGTTCGAGAGAAAATTGCTTTACACATAGTCCTACCTACCCACGACAATTTTCCCTATTATGAGCATCATTATTCATCCACTAATTTGAATTCAATAATTGGTTGGCCAATTCCCCAAGTGATACCTCACTATTTGATTGTTTTGAGTTAAGTGTTGAATTGGATTGATGATCATAACCCAAAATTTGAAGTCTAAACCAAAAAGGTGCAATAAGTGTTCAGTTAAAGAATTTGTTGTCATATTTCCATAATTGAATTCGAAGGAAAAGCTACTCTTTGTGGGATCGACCCCAACTCACTCAGTTGGGTTATGTTACTGAGTAACAATCGTTGACACTTAGTATTGGATGAAGTGTCCTGATACGTGAAATCAAAATGGCGCCTCTGTCGGGGAATAGCGTTACTTAAAATTCTTTGATAGAAGATTTGACTTATGGATTGTTTGGTTGTAGTGAATTGGCTTAGGATGCATTGTGTAGTGTTGGTTGAACTGATAGAAGTAAAAATGAGTGAGCAAAAGGTGAATGGTAGTCAAGAAGGTCATCAGGACGGTATCGATGATATCAATAGTGTTTACAATCCATCTCATACAGGTGAAATGGGTGCAATATGTATACCACAAGCTGATGGAAATGCAATATTTGAAGTCAATAGCACGACTCTTCATCTCCTCCAAATGAGAGGAGTACTCTATGGAGGGCTAGAGTACGAAGATCCGCATGAGCATGTAAGAAGTTTTACAGAGGTGTGTAGCCCGTTGTCATTCAAAAATGTGTCACAAGAGTCAATCCGGCTTCGGTTATTTCCACTATCTTTGATGGGGGAGGCTAGCAAGTAGTTGGCCGAGATACCAAACAACTCCATCACATCATGGGAGGAGTTGATTATAGCATTCAATACAAGGTTCTTTCCTCCATCAAGGATGATGAAACTTAGAAATGATATTCAAGGTTTCAAGTGATGGGAGGGGGAACCCATCCATGAAATGTGGGTGAGGTTTAAGAAACTCCTACTTAAATTCCCAACTCATGGACTACCAAATGATTTGCTACTCCAATATTTTTACCGAAGTCTTGATTCGATTGATAAAGGGGTGGCTGATCAATTGGTACGAGGGGGAATAATGTTGCAATCAGTTGAGGTGGCCTCGTTTCTTTTTGATGACATGACTAAAATAAATCAAGCATGGTACACCCAAGAGGATCAAGTCTCTCCGTTTTGTTTTAGATTGACGCAAGAACAACTTGACACAAGGAGAGGGAAAGGGATGAAAAAATCTAGAATATGTTGACCCAAATGGAATTTCTACAATAGCACATGAAGGGGACATATGGAGTGTATAGAGTTGAGGAGGGTTCTTCTTCCGGTTGCTCAAGGCTGGGGGAGAATCAAGGTTGGAACTCCAAGAAATACAAGGAAGGTTTTCACCCATGCTATCTACAGCGGGGTAGGAATCAAGGTTGGAACTATCACAAAGGAGAAGATCAAAGAAGATACTATCAAGATTGGGCCAAACAAAATGACTATTGGAACATGGAGGAAGATCATGAAGAGAACCACACTCACTCAAGTGAGAGTCCTAAATCGAGAGAGAGTGCAAATAGTCTGAGGGTGAATGATTTGCTATCACGCATCCATGATTAAGTCGAAGGTTCGGATGACTTATTGAAAGGGATAAAAGTTGACTTTTCATCATTGAACAATAAAGTGAACTCTCACGCAGATGCAATCAAGATACTTGAAGGTCAATTGAGTTCACTTGTAGCACAACTAAAACCAAAAATGATAATGAAAGGTGATGATAGAGAGCTGGTTGTGGTGACTCGAAGTGGAAAGGTAGAAATAGGCGATGTGATGGGAAATGAAGAAGCCCAAATGCATGAAGAAGACAAAGGAATGGAGGAACAAGAGGCACCGATCCATCAAAGCATTGCTAAAGGACCACAAAAGGAAATGTAAAAACTCAATAATAATCCAAAAGTTATACAACCTTTACCCAAGATAGCTTCTCCATTTCCTCAACGTCTTAAGAAGAAGAATGAGGATGAGAAGTTCAAGAAGTTTTTATCCGTGTTCAAGACATTATCAATTAATCTTCCTCTAGTAGAAGCATTGTTGGAAATGCCGGGGTACGCCAAATTTATGAAGGAATTAGTCACAAAGAAAAGGAGTTTGGATTTTAAAACAATCAAAGTCTCCCATAGTTGTAGTGCAATTATGACTAATGAGCTGATAAAAAAGAGAGAAGATCCCGGAGCATTCACCATCCCTTGAACCATTGGCATGCTCAAATTTTCTAGAGCCCTATGCGACTTGGGAGCAAGCATCAACTTGATGCCATATGTGATCTATAAACAACTTGGGTTGGGGGAACCAAAAGCCACGACAATGAGACTCTTGATGGCGGACCAATCAATTAAACATCCTGTGGGGATACTATATGAAATCTTGGTAAAGGTTGACCGATTTATTTTCTTGGTTGATTTTGTCATTCTAGATTGTGAAATAAATGCTGAAATTCCCATCATTTTGGGAAGACCATTCTTGGCAACCGGAAGAGCATTGGTAGATGTTGAGAGCGGAAAATTGAAATTTAGGGTGAATGAAGATGAAGTAACCTTTAATGTGTGTAAGCCAATGAAACACCCAAGTGATATCCATGTGGTCTCCACTGTTGATGTTATTGATGAGGCGGTAGCTAGTGTGAGCCATTTGATGTGTATGAGTGAGCCACTTGAAGTCGTGCTTGCTAACTATGATGAGTTCGAAATTCAAGGGTATGAAGAGGTAGTGGCAGCTCTATCAGGTTTGGGGTTTATTCAAAGAATCCATTGAAATTGGACATTGACTTAAAAAATCGAGAAAGTTCGCCAGCAAAGCCATCAATGGAAGAACCACCGAATCTAGAGCTAAAAGTACTTCCCTCCCATCTCCGATATGCTTTCTTGGGGGCAAATAACACTCTACCGGTGATCATTGCAGCTGATTTTCTTGAGTTGCAGATAAAATTTCTCCTTGAAGTGTTGAGAAGGCTTATTAAAGCAATAGGGTGGACTATTGCTGACATAGTGGGCATCCCTCCCGGTATTTGCACTCACAAAATTCAGCTTGATAGTGATTGTAAGACAAGTGTTGAACATCAGCGGAGATTGAACCCACTGATGCAAGAGGTGGTGAAAAAGGACATAATACAATGATTGGATGCAGGTGTGATCTACCCTATTGCGGATAGCAAATGGGTAAGTCCGGTGCAATGTGTACTGAAAAATGAAGGCATCACGATAGTCCCAAATGAGAAAGGGGAGCTTGTATCTATGAGACCGGTGACCGGGTGGAAAGTATGCATGGATTACCGGAAGCGAAATTCGTGGAATGAAAAGGATCACTTTCCCATGCCCTTTATAGATTAAATGCTTGATCGCCTATCCGAGAGAGATTGGTATTGCTTTTTAGATGGATATTCCGGTTATAACCAAATCTCTATTGCCTCGGAGGACTAAGAGAAGACAATCTTTACGTGCCCATATGGTACTTTTGCCTTCAAAAGGATGTCGTTTGGGTTATGTAATGCTCCGGCTACATTTCAGCGTTGCATGTTATCTATTTTTGCGGACATGGTGAAGGATTCAATGGAAGAATTTATGGATGACTTCTCGGTTGTGGGTGACACTTTTAAAGAATGTTTAGAGCACTTAGGACATGTTCTCCAAAGATGTGTGGAGATAAATTTAGTCCTAAATTGGGAAAAATTTCATTTCATGGTTAAGAAAGGTATAGTGCTTGGTCACAAAGTGTCGTAAAAAGGGCTGGAGGTTGACAAAGCAAAGATTGAAGTGATTGAGAAGTTACCACCGCCAATTTTGGTGAAGGGTGTTCGTAGTTTTTTTCGACATGCCGGCTTTTACCGGAGGTTCATCAAAGACTTCTCAAATATTGCACATCCTCTATGCAAACTCTTGGAGAAAGAGGTGAAATTCTACTTTGATGATGCTTACATGGTAGCTTTCAAGTGCTTAAAAGAAAAATTGGTCTCTACCCCGATCATCATCAGTCCTGATTGGTCAGAATCTTTCAAAGTAATGTGTGATGCAAGCGGCACGGCATTAGGTGTTGTATTGGGGTAAAAATGCAACAAACTTTTTCACCCCATTTACTACGCAAGCAAAACTCTAAATAGTTCTCAACATAACTATACAGTTACTGAACAAGAGTTACTTGCGGTGGTTTATGCGTTTGAGAAGTTCCGAGCATGCTTACTAGGCACTAAAGTGATTTTTCATATTGATCATGCTGCACTGCGTTACTTGATGGCAAAGAAAGATGCCAAGCCAAGATTGATAAGGTGGGTACTTCAATTGCAACAATTCAACTTTGAGCTCAAAGATAGAAGAGGTTGTGAAAATAAGGTGGCCGACCACCTATCAAGATTGGAAAGCAAGGATAATGACAAGCTAGACATCGACATAAATGAGGTTTTTCCCGATGAGCAAGTATTAATGGTAACTCTCAAACAACCTCTTTGGTATGCTGATTTTGCCAATTACGTAGTGTGTGGTTTAATGTCGGACGACCTAAACTGTCACGACCCAAGCCTAGGGCTTAGACGTGACCGGCGAATGGGGAACCCGAAGGAACCCCAAACAAGCCTCATAGCGTATCATTACACATCCTTGGTCGCGGAAGCAATTAAAATGACCATAAGCAATAAGTATAATCAAAG